>CAJNOI010001573.1:0-13901 GCA_905250115.1 Adineta steineri | reverse complement strand
TTTTTTTTTTGATCATTGATCAATATTGATGTGCTTTGTTTGAAATGAAAAGAAAAACACAAATGATTTTTTATTCAATCAATTTTTTTGATATAATACAATCATCAGAAAGTTACATGTTGAATAAGAATGAAAACGAATTTGGAATTTAGATCAATAAATAAGTCACGAGAGTTTTTGCAATGTTTTGTTTTGTACGTATTGAACTACAGAAATAGCAATATATCAATAATATTGACTATTCTTAATTTACATATATATATATAAATAACTGTCCTGAATAATAAATACGCAGATATTACTGCATATTTTGTATGCATCATTGCATGTCTTAGCTAATACTTATTATCGTAGAAAATATAATGTTTTCACTTTTTTCATAACTTCAGTTTATTCATTATATCATATTATTTCAAGTCACTAATAATAAGATACTCATGAATAATACTACTGTACTATTATTACAGAAAAATGTTGAGTTAGTAACAAAAGATGTTGATGATACTGTAGGTGCTATTATATATATTATTGTTGTTCTTTCATGGTATTCATTAGGTACTGTCTGTTTACTGGGAATGCAATTGCTAGCACCTACTGACGTTGTTGAAAATTCATTTAAATATTCAACTCAATTATATAGTCAAAATTCTCATGAAAAGACAAATAGTAAAAAGATATTAGGTAGGAAATGTATTTTATAAATAAAATCAATAAAAATATTTTTTTTAGAAGAATTAGTTGATAAAGAAAAACGAGCTAAATTATGGAATATATATTGGGGTACGTCAAAAGGTATGCATGATCGAATTATACATGCTGACACTCTTCGTATACATAATATTCAACGACAATTAGCAACAATCAATGATCACGAAAGAATTCAGTCTTTATCTCATGCTGATTCTTTTCATTCAACTTTAAAACCATCATTCAACGGTCACATACGTCGGCGAAGTCAATCACTCATTGATCAACAAATAATTGAAAAATGGAGAACAACTGTTAATAGTTTGAAAACACAAGAAAGTTTACCATGGTCTCTTCCAAGATTTTTTCTTCGACGAAATTTACGACGACAACAGTATAATAAAGATTATCCAATTTAAGAAAATAAACCCATTGCGTATATTGACACGTACTTTATTTTTACTTGACATAAGTCTGTGAACCCAATTGTTTTCATGCACTTTTTCATGTATTTTTTTATAATTTATATTTATAAAAATATTCGTCATACACTTATAGTAATCAATATTCGACATTCCATTATACTTCCACTTAGAAGTAAATTAAGCGTAAAAGCTTGTAACCTTGCTTTTTATACATTAATAAACTATTCATAATAATGGTACATTATACATACTTTACATTATATTTAATCAGTAGTATTACAGAACTATATAGATTGTGTATTGTCTAATAGATACACTCGAAAACTATTTTTTAAGTTAATGTCATGAGAATATTGAAATAGAAAAAAACTATTTCATGTTGTAGAAAATGAGTACTATCTTTTATCAATTTAGTATAAAAGAAAAAGACGATGTGATATGATCTTTGTTATCGTTCCAATTAACAAGAGTAAACATAACAATACTACTTCTATGTTAATTTTCTTCTTGAGAAGTTTCTCTTACAAAGTATCAGCTTTAGCTAAGTTAATCTGTCATTTTCTTCAACATTTGTCGTTGATTCCATTAGAAAAAAAAATGAAGAGGTAGATAGATTTAATGATGAGCCAGATGGAATAACCTTGATTTGGTTATATATATATATATATACAAATAATAACAACAATCCATCAATCTAGTCGATAGTTAAATATCTATCATCTCTTTCTTAACATGTTGTAGATGTATAATATGCTTCAAGTATAATTCTACAAGATCTTTCTGATTACTTACACATATCAATATCAACATCCATGTATAAATCGTTTCCATCTTGTTAATCTCTCTTTAAATCATAGGTAGTTCATTGTGTAAAATTCTCATCATTTGTTTCTATTCTCAATAAAAATCATGCCTCATAGGTATATTGCATATACACTAGAAAGTTCAGAAAAACCATTGACCTTATTGAATAAGAACATTACTCGAAAGAAAATTTATACATATGTCCAGCATATGTCCTATCAAGTAAAATTGTGACAATCAATGATGCACAATAGTTATAAATAAACAAAAAGTATTTGAATACTCATGATAACTATACATTTATATCTGATGAATACAAGGATAAATATAAACAAGATTCCTGCTTTTATCTAATAGATTTGAAATGATTGTTATAATTGATTAATTCTAATCAAAACATTTGATATCTTGAAGCTTCATTATATTTCGAATGCACTAAAAGAAAGGTTATTATACAAGGACATCGTATTAGATAGAATAATTATCAGACATATGTGACACTTTTTCATCTTTCTAAGAAGTTAATCAAGGTCTATTGTAATATAAAATATAAACATAAATAAATAGAACATTGTTATTATTAAAGAAGAGAAGAGAGAGAGACAAATGCATTTTCTTATGATATTCTCTTATTTATACATTTGTCTTAGCATGAAAATGTACCATTCTTTTATCTAGATACAATTCTAGAAAAGGAAAACAGTCGATAAATATAAAGAAATATATCTGTTTAACTATGATATTGTATTCATAAGTAGTAATATTCAATCAAATGATGTTTTCAACATTACTTGTATGTATTCTTTCGATTGTTCATTTTAATCATCAAATATTTATTCAACCAGCTGTTATTAATACAAATGATATACAGAATGAAACATTTATTGAGAATGTCACAATTCATGAAGATACAACAATTGCTGAAGTAATAGATGTTGCCCATGAAGAAACGGATAAATCAATTTCATTATTCGATGATGTTGTTGAATTGAATATTGGTGGTCAAAAAATAACAACATTACGTTCAACACTTACAGTTATACCAAATTCAAAACTAGCTCAGATGTTTAATAAAGATAATACTAAGAAGAAGAATTTACCTATGGATAAAAGTGGTGCAGTATTTTTTGATTATAATCCAATGTATTTTAATTTTTTACTTGATCAATTGAGAGCATTTAAACGTATGCCAAAAAAACCAGGATATCAAATACAATTTCAAGCACCGTATATGAATTCACCAATGAATTTTACTCATATGCTTGTTGATCTTGGATTAACACGTAAGTTAAATATAAAATTTTCTTTACCTTAATCATAATACTAAAGATAATGAATTTTCAAGCCATTTCTCAATCTAATAACTGTCATAGTCAGACTAATACTATGAAAGGCAAGATATCGTTCAATGATTTTATTATTCTATAGTCAGATTACTAATAGAATTTATTTATTTTTTTTTTCTAGAGAATTATTTCTTATCACCAACGGAAGGTACACATATTAATTTAACTGTAAATTCTCTTGCTGGTTGGAAAGAATGTTATCGTAGTACATATAATATTCCATTTGATTTTTCTGTAATAAAAAAATCTTGTAATGGTAGTCGATTACTTGTTGGTTGCCGTAATATTAATAATAAAAACGTCTTGACTCTTGCTGGTATTGGACAATATGAAGATGTTGTACATCCATGTTTACCAAAACAATGTAAAACAAATGGTAAATCAAAAAAGAAAAATAAGAAATTAACATGTTCATCAAGTTATCAATGTATTACACAAGGTAAACGTGGTGTCGGATGGTATAATGCAAATAATCAAACATGGGGTTTTGTACGTGGATCTTTATCGTTTGTAATTGATCCATGTGATCCAAGTGATTTAGATTCTGATTATCGACTTTGTTGGACAAAACAATCAGATATTAAAAAAGGTACTGGTGATCGATGTGGCAGTACAAAAAATTTACAAAATTCAAATAAATATGAACGTCTTGTTTATTATATTGCTTAAATCTTTTTTCTTTCTATTAGATACTATAGAAACTTCAATTTTCATCTAGTTTAGTTATTTGCTTGATTGTATTTATTAACATATATATTTATAGATGAATTACGATTTTTATTTAAAATAAAAGTACAAAAGAATGTTGATAGAATAGTTTGTAATCAGTAATAACTATAAAAAAAATATTGTTTTGATTGTATTGATGTATTATAATGTTCAGAAAAGAGATAATTAGCCTTCTTTTGTCTATAAGTATTGTTTACATTGAAATTGTTCATGACTATCTGATGTGTATTTTTCCTTTTCTAATCAAAAGAACGTATGATTATATATAATTTGTTCTTATTAATTCATAAGAAGATAAAAAACCACGGTTGAGTTCTATATTTAATGCCATAAGATTAATTTTCATTTCTACTGACGTCGTTAGTCGATGATGTTTTCATGTATTTATACAAAGAAGTTGTTATAACTGGAACTATCGATATTTATTTGTGAACTCTATCCTATAAGAGAACGTCCCCAGGTATGTTCCCTTGCGAGACTATAATTCAAGGCATAGTCAAAATAGAGATTACCGATATTCCATAAACCACCGTCCAAGTGAATAATTTATTTGAAGTAACAAAAAATATGTTCTGGAAGATATAAAGAAAAAAATGGAAAAGAGTATTGATAAATTCTTATTTGAGAATAAAAAGAAATGTTTTAATGTCATTTGTCTTCAAATATGTTATATTCATCCCAGAGTGTGCTGAGTTCTTGATTACCATGAGTAGCCTCTTTAAAGCGCGCGTCCAAGCGACGACTTTGTTCCTCCGACATGAGTGTACGCCAATCGCCAATTTCACCTTTACGTACAACCGCGCGCGGTTGAAGGATGTGTCCATGATTTTTCTCACTAAGACGTTCGTTATATTTAGCATTTTTCATATAATCAAAACTCGTGACTAAAGCAATGCGTTCAATTAACTCGTCGCTCAGTTCGACGTCCAGAAAAGTAGCCACGCGACGAATCACCGATCGAATATCTTTCTTTATATCTTCGTATACAACGAAAAGAATATTAGGTTCATTCTTGCGTGACCAAGCTTGCAATAAATGATCAAAATAATCTCCATAAGTCACTTGACCACCGAGAAACAAGTCGAAATAAGTATCGAACGGATCATCGCTGTGTGCCACACCAGGTATTGTTCTAACGAATCGATAGAAAGAGGTGCACATATCCTTAGGATTGCGTACAACATAAATATATTTAGCCTGCGGATGTTGAGGAATGATATTGAGAGGCAAATGTGTTTTGATGGAACCCGGTTGACGCATTGTCTCAATACCTTGACTACCATGTTGCTCCAGAAAAGGAGTGCGCGCTAAGAAGTCGTCGAAGTCATCATCAAAGGCGCGACCTTTTTGAAGCGTACTGTATACGATCGCTTCCATCCAAGTGGTACCTGATCTCGGCATCGTTACGATAAATATATCACCAGGACGTGCTACATAGGCTAAACCCGAGTGTATTGTGTCGATGTTAAACGATCGATGACATACGGGCACACTCTGTATATCGTTATGGATATTAGGATCAATAAACTTTGTTTGTTTTATACCACACTCAGTGGCGATTACCGTCTCGTGCTGCATTCAAACGAAAACAATACGCAGATCAAGTGTCTTGATAGGATCGATGTTTTTTATCGTTTGTTGTAAGTAATGTTTCTACAAAATATAAGGAAAGGTAGTCATAATCATCGATTTCGCTCATGCATGGTTGTCATGCATGATTGGCCGACAGTTACGCGCGGAGATATACGCGCACGATGCTTGCGCGCAAAAACAGATCTTTTTGTTCTGTTCTCGTCTGATTGAATTACTCATATGTATTAATCATATGTATTAATAGAAATAAAAATGTTCTGTTAGTGAGATTGGTTTATTAAGAAAATACATAGAAGATATTAATGAGAATCAAAAGATTATCTAATTTTAATATCAAACTTGCTTTTTGCATCAGAATGAGATTAAAACTAAACAAAATAAAACAGATAAAAATATAAAGAAAAAGTATATATATATATATATGTGCGTATTATTTTAATAATTTCTAAGATATAAATGTCTCTTATAAAATCAGTCAAAGGCAAAGACCAACGCACAAAATATGAAAAAATTGATCTTCGAATACGAAACATAGTCGAAGAATTTCATACTGTTTCTAGGAACGACTATTTTAAAATAGCCAGATTAGTGTTTAATTTTTGAACGAGTGCATTCTTTATTTTCAATTATTGTTCACTTAGCGTATTTGTTTGTTTATTGTAAATAAATACTATTTATCTCTGTTAATAATTTATATCAATATATTTTTTGAAACTAAGAACAATTTTTTTATCAGCAGCTAAGCATAAATTTCCACCCGTTCAGAATTCAAATAAAATTTAAGAAAAATATATTTTATCATCGTTTTCTCAATTCGCGTGCGCATATGTCCGCGTGTAACTGTCGGTCAATTGTATAAAAGTGTACGCTTTGACACATAAAACAGAAGAAAGAAAAAACAACAAAAATGAATAATGTGGTAGAAAGAAAAAACTTACGGCAGCTAAAGACGATTAAACGTAAACATGAATCCTTAAGAGTACCTCCCCTGTTTTTCAATAAAAGTTGAAAAGTTTTTTCTTTTTTTCTTTAGGTTTTAGGTAGTTTGGTTACTTCTCTTTCAATCGGCGTTCATATGAGCTTGTTCGATGCTGTCAAACTTTTTTTATTGAACTTTTACGAAAAACTGTCTTGTTGATAATCGCTACAAAATTGACTATCTGACGAAAATTTTTTAGAAAGATTTTTTTTCTGTATTCTCACAGTCCCTGATTACTAAATGGTAGTTCGCACGATGGTAACAGATAAGACGCCTGATGCTTTTGTTCTTTCTCGTTCTGTTTGAAGGCATCTTCACGTGGGTTCTGGGCGTGTTAAAATGATTCTTCGTCAGTATCCACACCCCATACCCACCCTCAAGATGGTTCTTGGATCACTCTCAGAAACAATCAACAATATGCATAGTTCACTTGTTGGCGATCATTAAGTGCGGATGAGTTTGAAATTATCTATGTTTTCTTTTAATTTAAATAAATAAATTTTTTGTTATGGATGACGGTTTGATTGAATGTCATTAAAGAGTTTGACAATCATTGTTGGCGCTCGAAAAAAGCGAAATAGAGATGTTTATTGATGTTGTTATTGTATTTCTGTTAATTTTATTTAATCTATTCGAGAGACTTCAATGTGCGGGTATTAATCTAATTCGATATCATGCAAATTTATATCGATGTGGAGAAATTATTATTGATGAAGATCTTATACGACCATTGTATTCTTATTTCAGTTCTATGAAACAAGATGAATATCGAAATAGGAATAATTTGTATCCAATATTGTATTCATTAGCACGTATTGAAACTGCATGTCGTGCAGCATATTTAACGTCAAAGGAAGAAATGAAACGTCCATCTATTGTATATAATGGATTCAAATGGTTAAAGTCAAGATTTCAATCCTGATCAGCATTTAACAATATATCATTTTATCAATGTATTGTTTACAATCATCCTTAGACTATGAAATAGAAAAACAAGTTATCGTATTTTGCTATCATAAATTTCATATTCTATCCTGTAGATTTAAATGTAGATGAAAATAACCATGAAACACTTTATTCAAATATGAAGTAAACGAAAGAATAGTGATGAATGATAAATATATGTTTGTCTTAATTCCGTATTTCTGATTAATAGTGATTAATCAAGCTAGTTACTATTTGAAATTTATTTTCCTGCTTTTTAAATATGAGATTTGTCATGAGAATTGATCGTTGAAAAAATTTTGTAAAGATTGAGAACTTCAAATTCAATGTTTTACATTTCTTCAACACGATTACTGCTTTGTTAAAAATAAGAATGTTGGAATCTTTTCCAAACTGGATTTATCTGAATATCGTATACAACGACTAGCAAAAAAAGTATAAAATATGAATTTGCTAATTTATTGATCGAATGAGTATATAACGTGATACAAAAATTAAACTAACTCAAACATTCTGTACGATCTTTCAAAGAAAATTCATTATATTAATTGTTTTTTCAACTAACGTTACTTTGGAAGACTTATATCTGTATATGTCATTAATTCTAATATTTAGATAAATAATATCTGTTTGACTTAGACAGTTCGCCAGACACTATTATCAAAAATATTATAAGACATAAGATGATTTTTACCCCATACTTTCATCACTCCATATATCTTAATTTATATTATTTTTTTAAAGTGCTGACAAATAATCTTTGCACTATAACTTATATATATATATATATATATATATATATAACAAAAATCGTTAATCTTAAAAACTAATATACAATAGAGCTACGTTGTACGACTCCATTCTTTATACGTATATATTATGGATAAATTGTCGATTATATTTTCTACTTTATTTGTAGGTATACTATTAAAACAGTTATTTTATGATTATTTTCTTATGTCTAGACTCTTTATTTTGTGTTGTTTAATCAACGAATAACAACTCAAATAGCAGGTGCCCATATATATTCGATCGATGACTATGAAAATCATGAGCAGCTGATGACAACTGAATTTAATAATATTTCTAATAGCACTGATGTTAATGAATATTCGACTGTAATTGACACAAAAACTGAAGAATCAGAATCAATAGACTCAAAAATTGAAAAGTTTAAACCAGTAGAAGATGATGTGATTGAACTAAACGTTGGTGGTCAAAGAATAACAACATCACGCTCAACTCTAACTGCTGTACCTAAATCGAAATTAGCATTGATGTTTATGAAGAATAATACAAATGCACATAAATCACGAGATAATCAAGGTGTAATATTTTTCGATTATAATCCCGATCAGTTTAAGTATTTGCTTGATCAATTGCGAGCAATTAAGCGTAAACCACAAATATCTGTCTATGATATTCTTATTGAAGCACCAAATATTGATACACGATTAAACTTTTCACTTATGGTTTCTGATCTTGGACTAAGTCGTAAGTAGGCTTGACTTATAAACAAATAATTCTAAATTTTATTGAATACTAATTGTTTACACAATTTATTTCTTTGTAGCTGAACAATTTTTGTCTCCTCTCACTGGTGCTCATCTAAACTTGAATATAAGCTCTTTAATTGGATGGCAGGAATGTTATCGAAGTACATATCATATACCGTTCGATATAATGAAATTTTTAAAGAATTGTAAAAGTTCAAGATTTCTAGTCGCATGTACTCCTACTAATAACAAGGCAACTTTAACGTTAGCTGGTGTAGGTGGTAGTACAACTATCTTACGGCAATGTACTCAAAACAATTATTGTACGACTGACATAAATAATGGTACAGGTTTCTACTATGTGAATGATCAAGCCTGGGGATTCGAAGGGCGTACTGAAGTAAGAAAGATAAAATTGACATTAAAAGTAAAGAAAATAAAATAAGATTTTCTCCCCGATTTCGAACGAAGTAAAATTGATGTTTTATATTTAAAAAATATAAATTATAATTCTAAAAGAGATAAAACATTCCATGAGTAATATCGTCTTTGATAAATAATTAAAAATTTATTCAATGAAAAAAATACTGAAAATAATCTTAAACTTAAAACAGGCTACGTTTCTACATGCAAAATGCGGTCTCATATATTGTAGGATTTCGACTATTCGTCTAATGATCATTACTCCATGCATAATGGCATGCCACAAAATGCGTTCAATTTGAATCCTTGTGATACCAGTGATCAATATGGTGAATATCGATTATGTTGGTCACTTCGTTCTAGTATCAATCGTGGAGGTGGCGATAGATGTGGAGACATAAAAAATCTTCATAATGCATCGAATTGGCAACGTATTATCTATCAAGCTGTCTAAAACTCTCTTTCGCTTTATAATTATTATCTGTAGTTTAGTTATTTTCATGCTTGTACCTAATAAAATGAGAGCTTATTGAATTGCATTCAAAATAAGTAATAATATTTTTCACATATGGATTGCCTAATTGATCATAGAGCGTTTATAGAAATTATTTAAAGAACAATATACAAGACATGAACATACATGATATATTAGTTTTTTCATAACTAAGTACACAGATGTCGTAACTGTGTATAAAGTAAATACATTTGTCTTTCAACACTTATGTGTAACCTCTATTATTATCGATTACCATGGTATTCTCATATGTAAAAACTCAATCATGGCGAGCATGTTTTATTTGTTTCATTTGTTTTTAATATATAGATTGTAAAAAAATGGCTCGTCGTCGTCAAGAAATTGCTTTACAAGCTGAACTTGAAACTCAAGAAGAATGGAATGATGCAATTAATAAAGAAGGTCTTACAGGTGATTGATAAGAGAATATTTATCGTTTCATGATTATATTTTTTCTTTTCACAACAAAAATTTTGCATTTATCTTTCTCAGTCATTGATATTTATCAACATTGGGCAGGTCCATGTAGAAGTGCAGAGGGATATTTCAAGACAATGAAAACTGAACTTTGCGAGCCATTATTAAGATTTGCGATTGTAATAATTGTTTTTTTGTAACGTACCTATATCCACAATTTGTTGTTATATTTACGCTCATATATATGTCGTTAGATATTTATTTAGAATGCACTCTATATATAGAAGTTATTTGCACTTTTATTTATTTTAGTTGTTGATGTTTATCAATCATATGGAGGTCCTTGTAAAGCATTGGAAGCAAAATTTCGAGCGATTAAAAATACGCTGGGCGATCCGCTTTTGGCTTTTGTTGTTGTGAGTCAATAGAAATCTACACGCTTTGTTCTTAACAAAAAAACTAATCTAACACGCTAGAATTATATTAATTTCATATAGAAAAAAAAAGATTCAAAATTATTTCGATTCCTTCTAGGCTAAAGCGGATACAATTGATTCACTTGAAAAATTTCGTGGACGATGTGAACCATGTTTTCTATTTTATGCGGTAGAATTAAATCGAATTTTCTTCATAAACTATTGATTTATATTTATAGAGCGGTGTTTTAGTTGATTCATGTATAGGAGCGAATGCACCTGAATTACAACGAAAAATTATAGGAGGTTTAGAACATGAAAAGAAAATTTTAAAGGAAGGTGGTCAACGTACGGAAGTAATTTGTAACAATTAACTTTGTTTTTTTTGTAATCCAATATTTATATCTATCCTAGCATCGTATGGAACTTGCTCCAGAAGAAGAAGATGAAGAGGATGAAATTGAAGCTGGAGCAAATCGTAAACGTAGTCCATCTATTGTTAATGCTGTTGGTAAATAAATTTTTCTTCTATTTAGAAGAATAAACAAACTTTTAAATACAATTATCTTATTTTTCTAGCAAGTCATCAATATACTTTGGCAGTTATTCGTCCAGATGCTTATGCAAATGGTAAAACAAATGAAATTGTTGATAAAGTAAGTCATATATATTTCTTAGAAACAGTTTTTTTTTATTGAATAAATTTACAATATAGATTAAACACCATGGTTTTCGAGTTTTACTACAACAAGAACATCAACTTACTGAACATGATGCACGTCAATTTCATCGTCAAAAAATGAATGAAGTTTGAAAATAATAATTTTATTCAAATTTCGAAAAAAATCAAATTCTTTATGTATTTTTAGGCAGGTTATGAAGAACAAATAGTACATATGACAAATGGCCCATCAGTTGTTCTTTTACTTCAAAAAACAGATGCTAAAGAATCAAGTGTTGAGCAATTCCGTGAATTAGTTCATTCGGAAGAAGCATGGAAAGAAAATGTTGATTGTACACAATCACCAGATCATGTTCAACAGTCAGTAGAATACTATATATCGTTGATTGTATCATCTTATTTCGTTTCTTTTACAGAGATCTAATGTTACTTTTACCAGGTATTGTTCAAAAACCACAATCAGGACGTGAAAAACAAATTGAAAGAACATTAGCCATCATTCGACCAAGCGCTTTTAAATTACATAAAGGTTTAAAATTATTTTTAAAAAATGAATAATTCTTAAAGTTTTCATTCATTAGATGCGATCATTAAAAAAATTCATGATAGTGGTTTTGAAGTTACTCGTACAGCAGAAGTTCATTTAACACAAGCACAAGCAGAACAATTTTATAGTGACAAGAAAAATGAACCCTATTTTCATGATCTTATGCATGAAATGACAAGGTATGGGAAATATCATTAAAAAATATTTCTATAGAACTCTTTTTTTTGGTTTCTAGTGGACCATCTACAGCATTATACATAACTAAGAAAGATGGTGTTCAAGCTTTTCGTACTTTACTTGGTCCAACTGAAAAAAATCGTATCAAAGAAGCAGCTGGAACGTAAGTTATGATTATAAAAACCATATTTATACTAAGTCATACTTTTTCATTCAAGTCTTCGAAATGAATTTGATATTGTCGATGCAAAAATTAATTCTTTACATGGAGCACGTACACAAGCTGAAGCTAATCGTAATTTACAGTTCTTCTTTCCAGAAGAACGTATATTGGTTATACTTAAACCTAATCTTACCGATCAACAAAAAAGTAAAGAATCAATTTGAATATATCCATATGTTCAAATTAAAATATATAATTATTTCTTATTTCTAGCGGAAATCGTAGAAGCATTCCGAAAAGCTCATTTCTTTGTTATGGCACGAAAAACTGAAAAATTAACACCGGAACAAGTAGCACAACTAGAAAAATCACATCATGGCAAAGATCATTATGAGGAATTAGTACATTATATGACTAGGTTAGTTATTAGATTTATTTTTCTAGTTGATTTAAACAAATTATTATATATATATTCTAGCGGTCCATCGGAATTATTAGTACTAGTCAAAGAACATGCTAGTAAAAGTTGGCAAGACGTTGTTGGACCAGAAGAACCAGCTAAAGCATCAGAAACAGCTCCACATAGGTTTGATAATAAAATTATTTTATATAATACAAAATGTTTTATTAATTAGTCTCCGTGCTATGTATGGTAAAGATCTTGTTCATAATGCTATTGATGTTTCGCCAGATGTTCAACATGCTAAAAATGATATTCATTTAATTTTTGGAGATTTAGATAAAGATGAACATGGTAATAGAATTTTATACTAATAAAGCTAAATGTAATAATTCCTTCTCTATTAATATTTTAGCTTAATCTCAAACAATGATGATGATGGTCAACATATTTTTTTACTTGTCTTATGTTATATGAATAAATATGAATTATGATAATCAATTTTTAATTGAATAAATATATTATTTATAGAAATAAAAATTTAAAAAAAAAAGAAGTTCAGTTTTAAATTTATATTCATGTTTAAAAGAAGAGAATTTTGTCCATATGGATTCATTTTTAAACACAAAATAAAACAAAAATAGATAGGAATTATACAGCTTGGAAATTTTCTTTTATCTTTGCAATTAATGGTTGACAAGCAACAATAGATGAATAATAATCAGGATCAAATTCCATGGCTTTTGCAATACCATAAAGCTAAAGAAAAATAAAACAAAAATAAATCTTTCTTGTCAATAGAATTTAACACATACATCTTTTTCTGCATCTGCTAATGCAATAAAAACTGCAAGAAATGTTTCAGCTTCATTAGCAGTAACTGGTGTACTCATATATTGAACCAAAGCTGATCCAATAGAAATGGAATTCATAAAACTAAGCTAAAGTAGAGAAACCAATAGTCATAGTTATAAATATTTCAAAACTCACTCGAATATCAGTATTGATACATAAAAGATTATGTAAAACTATAATAATTTCATATTTGACATTATTTGGTGATACGTCATTGTGAATAGAATCAGTAAATAAAGGTGCTATATCATCTTGAATATCAATTAACATTGTTCGTCCATTTGAAGTCGCCGCTATGAAAGA
>CAJNOI010001572.1:286-13904 GCA_905250115.1 Adineta steineri | reverse complement strand
CATCTTCGTTTTTTTCTTTTTCTATTTTATTTTAACAATCACAGAAATTGTTGATATAAATTATTTTAGTCTCTTCAACTTGAATAGTTCTCTTAATAATGGATAAAACCTTATAATATATAAGAACAATTATCCAATTGAAAATAATTTTATCAAAAATTGTGATCTTTATCTATTTTTATGTTTGACAGTTTAACTTTTTTCTTTTATTGTTTCATTTACTCCTCCTTGTTCGTCTATATTTCGATAATTACAACCTTAAGGTTCATGTCATGATAGTATTGATAGTAATATGATCATGAATGAATAGAGCGGATGTCACTAAGAAATAACTTCCTTCGATCATTATCCTTTTTATGAACAATTAGAATAAAGATGATAAGTTTTTGAATCATATCCGACCATGATAAGGTGTAAATATTATTTTAACACAGAACAGATCATACTAAATGGACTATCATAAAATAAGAGCGGTTTAATTTAGTCATCTCGGGGGGAAAGAAATAAGACATGAAAATCAATAAATGCCTTAAAGGTATATTTCATTTGATCATAAATTTTGTTTGTTTTTATATTCAACTTTATCTTTAATTTTGAAGAGGTATATTTTCAATATAATTTTCTTATCTTATTTTTTTCTTAATTCTAGATGATTTATCTTATTTATCTTTTTTCTCTTATATCAATTGTTAAAACATCTGATTATTCTTTAATAATCGATGAAAAAACTTCGATTGATCAACCCATATTTCATTTTCCTTATTCATATGAATTAATAAATAATTTTCAATCAAATTTTAATTTAACAAATAATAATCAAAATTTAATCTTAACTAAAATTATTGATCGTGATTATTGGTGTTCACAAAATATATGTTCATGTGATTATTGTTCGTTTATTCTTGAATTATTTTCTATACATAATCAAATACCAAAATTCTCAACAATTAATATTACAATCAATGATATTAATGATCATACATGTCAATTTTTTGATTTACAAACAAATATATCATTATCAGAATCTATTCAAATTGAACATCGTTTTCCAATAGCACGTGCAATTGATTATGATTCGGGATTAAATGGAAAATTATCATTTAAACTTCTTAATAATGATAATATTTTTCAATTAGATATAATAACTTTATCAATGAATGAATATGCTATATATGGAATTGTTAAACATTCACTTGATAGAGAAATAACAGAAACATATGATTTAATTATTGAAGCACGTGATCATGGAATTCCACAACCAAGAATGAACCGAACAATGGTTAGAATTACTATATTAGATGAAAATGATAATGCACCGAAATTTAATCAAACTGAATATTCAATTGAAGTAAGTTTAATATTATTCAATAATTGTAAACTAATACTATTATTTCTATTTAGTCTCTACCAGAAAATACACCTATCGGTACGAAATTATTAACAATATTCGCCAGTGATCCTGATAAAGATTTAAATGGTTTAGTACATTATTCAATAGTAAATCCACCAAATCCATCATCATTTCCATTTATAATTAATTCTAAAACAGGCGTTGTTAGTCTTCGTTCATCATTAGATTATGAAACAACACATTTATATCGTTTTTTAATTCGTGCATCTGATTCTGGTGTACCCCAATCATTATTTACTGATACATGGTTATCAATTTCCATTCAAGATATTAATGATTGTCCTGTTGAAATACTTTTTGTACCAAATCGAAATTTTCAATATAATAATCAAACATTATTTATTAAAGAAAATACTGAAATTAATAATTTAACATTAGGTTATATACGTTTATTTGATCGTGATTCTATCCAAACAAATTTATCTATATCATTAATAATATTAAATAATAATCAACCAAAACAAGATTATGAAATAATTTTATCCAATCAATTAAATTCTTATATACTTATTGTTAAACATGGAATATTTGATAGAGAAATTGAAGAAGAAATTAATCTACGATTTATCGCAACTGATAGTTTATTAACGTCGATTTATGATTTAAAAATACATTTAATTGATGTTAATGATAATCCAAGTGAGTTTTTAACGAATCCAATAATATTTTATGTTGAAGAATTAGCAAATTATCATATGATTGAAAATCCTATTGAAGATTATGAATTAACAATTGGATATTTAAATGCAATTGATCGTGATCAAGGAGTGAATGCTTTAAATACATATGAATTAGAATTAAATTCTTTAGTTAAAATTGATTCGAATAACGGACGAATTTATTTAATTCAACCATTAGATCGTGAACAAATTCAAAAAATTGAATTAAAAGCGAAAGCAATTAATGTTGCTCCACCAAAATGGGTAACAGAAGTTCAAATACAGATATTCGTTTTGGATGTAAATGATAATATACCTCAATGTTCATCATCCTATTATCGTTTATCAATTCCCGAAAATATTTCAATTGATAAACCAATAATAAAAATAAATGCTAGTGATCCTGATCAAGGTATAAATGGCACAATAAATTATAAATTTCGAACAAATTCTACATGGCCATTTAATATCAATGAAAAAACTGGTGAAATCTATTCGAAAAAATCGTTTGATTATGAATCCGATTGGAAATATTTTCTATTAACAATTGATCTTGAAGATAATGGAATACCAATAAAAAATATCAATAAAAATTCTTGTCAATTGGAAATATTTCTTGAAGATATTAATGATAATCGCCCGGAATTAATTGATAATAATCAAACAAAATTATTTTTTGATATACAAAAATCATTTAAAAATCAATTTATTCAATTAAATATAACTGATAAAGATTCTGGATTGAATGGAAAAATTAAATATAATATTCAATCAATTGATTCAAATATTCCATTAAATTTCAATCAAACATTATTTGAATTAAATCAAAATGGTAGTTTATATTTAACATCAGATATTCATCAAATATGTTTATTTACATTAAAAATTTTACTTGAAGATTATGGTTATCCATCTCAACATAATTTAATTCAAATAAATATTGCGTTTGGTGATTCATTAAATCCGTATTATTCATCATTTGATAAAATTCAATTATATTTTGATAAAAAATCTTCTCATACAAATTATTTTGCTTTTATATTTGCGATTATTATTTTAACAATAACATTTATATTCTTAATATCAATTATTATTATATGTATATTAATACGGCAACATCGTCAAAGACATAAAGCTGCAATTATATCACGAAATAAACTTTTATGTTCATCATCACAACAATTAACAACATCAAATTCAACAGTTACAACATCATCATCTATTGAACATCAACAAATTATTCGAGTAAGTTTCTTATTTATGAAAAAAATTTTTAATTTAATATATTTTATTGTTTTTAGACATCATATTGGAATGAAAAATCTTTTATTGATCAACATTTGGTGAATAATTCTTCACCGGAATCTCATACATATAAAATTCTTCATATACCAATTGATAGTCAATGTTATGAAAAAGAAAAAATTGATGATATTAGTTGTGATCATGGTTATCATGAAAGTTATCAAACAGGTTCATCATCACCAGAACAATGTTTATCCGATGTATCCATTCATCAAGATTATATGTTTAAACAATTACCATTTTTTGTAACAAAATGTAAAACTCTTGGTGATGGATTTATGGTTGAAATGAATGTGGATGGAAGTGATGAAGATGGAAGATAATTGAACAGAAACTTTTTTTTTCTTCTTCTTTTTGTATAGATAGACGAAATGATGTTTTATTTATTATTTCTGTATTCGAAAATAAAAAATGAACAAAAAAGAAATGAAATTATTCTTGAAAGGCAATTAAAGCAAAATGAGTTGTTAGCGGAATCTCTGCAGGATTGAAATGTGAAACATTCGCTCATATCAAATGATTTACTGTGTTTGTAAAAGTAGAAAGTAAAGTTAGATGAAGAAAGAAATGTGATTATAACAACATAAATTTCGTAGTATTAAATTGTTTATAATATTGAACGAAATTGTAAAGAGTATCAAATTTGATAGACTATACATATGACTATGCGCCAAGTTTTATAAATAGATTACAATAAAAGAAAAAAAAATTGAGCAGTTATTCTTAATGAAACTAATATTAAATAAGTCAAATTGTATAAATATATACATATATCTTGATTCTAAGCGACATCTAATTATTTTTTACAAAATTCTATTTTTGAGATTTAATGTTTTTCAAGGTTTTGATGCAATAGAGTTTGTGTACTTTTTCAATTGACATTGACTTATGGTTCTTTTTTCAATCACGTTTTTACCCAAACAAGTAATATTTTATTGTTGACTATCTTTATTTTTCATTTCTTCCAACATTTCACTTTCAAAATAACTAATAAATGGCAACAGCAGCAGCAACTGTTAAAGCACGATGTGTCACATGTGGAAAAGACAGAAATACAGTTCGATGTGATGGATGTTCTCAACCATTTTGTTACAATCATCTGGGAGATCATCGACAAGAATTAAGCAAACAATTAGATGAAATTGAAGTCAATCGGGATCTTTTTCGACAAACTCTTACAGAACAATCAGCTAAACCAGCAAATTTAACATTAATAAAACAAATCAATCAGTGGGAACAAGATTCAATTGCTAAGATTCGTCAAACAGCAAATGAAGCTAGACAAACAATACTACAACATAACATGAAATATCTGACTGAAACTGAAATCAAATTAAATACTTTGACTAAACAACTACGAGAAATTCGTGTAGAAAATGATTTTGTTGAAGCAGATCTTCAACGATGGAAAACACAATTAACACAAATGAATAACGAATTAGATAAACCTTCAGACATTACGATTCAACAAAGTTTGACACCATTAATCACTACAATTCGTGTTAATGTATCAGGTAATCTTTGAAAATATTATATTTTCGCAAAGTTGAAAGAAAAATACATTGAAATTAAACTAATTATAAACACATTGTATGTTATTCTTCTTTACATGTCGTCAAATACAATATTTAATTTTCATCTGAGTCTTTTTACTAGGATCAACGATCTAAAATATTACAAAGTAGCACATATATAATGACTATACATTTTCTGAGGACGTCTACTAAAAGTTTTGGAAGAAAATGATTTATAAAATAGAAATGTTCATTACGGATAAATGTACACTATATCAAACAAAAACTGGTAGTTAAATTAGAATGACAGAAAGAATTCAAGAAAGAATAAGTGTTTTTACTTATATCTGTGTTAAATTGTTCATTAATTAAATTCATAATTTACTAGAGAAACTGTAGTAGATAAGTGTTACAATCAAACGATACCATTCACTTATTCTATCTGACAAGTTTTATTGTGGATGAATTTATTTTGGTCAACAAAAAAAGCAGAATTCTTTGTTTTCGCGATGATAAGCACTGCAATTAAATAGTTCTCTAATTATAAATGTATATTTTATTTTAGTCACACCGCATTTACCAAATCTTGGTATGGATAGAAAATGGATACAAAAGGGTATCACAGTAGCTGGAGGCAGTGGACAAGGCAACAAAAATAATCAATTATCTAAGCCATATACCTTGTACATCGATGAAGATGAAACTATATACATTGTTGACTTTAATAATCATCGTATTGTAGAATGGAAACGTGGTGCATCAAATGGTCAAATAGTTGCTGGAGGAAATGGAGCTGGATACCAAGATAATCAACTGAATCATCCAACAAGTGTCATAGTTGACAAGGTAAATGATTGTTTTATTATCTCGGATAATGGTAACCAAAGAGTGATACGATGGCCTCGTCAGAATGGCACAAGTGGACAAACAATCATTTCGAACATTGCTTGTATTGGATTAACAGTGGATACCGAAGGACATCTTTATGTTTGTGACAACGATAAACATGAAGTGAGACGATGGAAAGTGGGAGATAAAGATGGGATATTAGTAGCAGGTGGAAATGGACAAGGAAATCGGCTTGACCAACTGAACACACCTTGGAGCATATTTGTTGATGGAGAGAATTCATTGTATATATCAGATCGTGAAAATCATCGTGTAATGAAATGGATGAAAGATGCAAAGGAAGGTATTGTAGTCGCTGGTGGTGAAGGCGCAGGAAATGGACTGACACAACTGTACTGTCCTCAAGGTGTGGTAGTCGATCAAGTAGGCAATGTTTATGTAGTAGATTCCGGTAATTATCGAATAATGCGTTGGTGTAAACATGCTACACAAGGTAGTATCATTGTTGACGACATTAGATCAAGAGCAGAAGCAAATCAACTACAAAATCCTTTGGATCTGTCAATTGATAGACAAGGGAATCTTTACGTCCTCGATTACGGCAATCATCGATTACAAAACTTCAATATTGATTCAACTTAAAACCTAACGTAGATAAAAATTCATGCCGATAAACTTTTATTTTATTTTACACTTTCCTTTGTCATGAATTATTATATAAACATAGAAAGCTATTATTTACTTCCACTCTTAATCTTTTTGTAATACTATTTCTATTTTAATTTAGAACAATATTCAGGAAATAAAACTTTTTTTAAATTTATTAACATCGGAGTGTGATAGATGTGTGTGAGTTAAACACAATATAAATATTTACGTTGTCTAGTTCAACTAAGCATGCAGTGCCACAGATCATTCATAACCACTAATTTATACCCATATATAATAGTCTTGTGTTATAATCAAATTGAGTTTATAACAACTTTGTAATATTAATTCGAAAAATTATAGAAGTGTTAGGTGTATTTAGAATATTCAAAATATTTTATCCCATACACTATATTCGGGATTTAATATGTGAATATCACACTAATATTTCTCATCTTAAAATAAACTCGTTTAATTCTTATAGAATACAATAGAAATTTGAAAAGTCATTCTAACTATCGAAAACTTTCCACTAGTGAGAAAATAATTTCTGATAATTTATTTTCGTTCTTCTACTTCTCATAACCTTCTATTGACATTGACTCATGGTTTTTTTACATCACGTTTTTACCGAAGTAAATAATATTTTATTGCGACCTTTCTTTTTCATTTCTTCCAACATTTTACTTTCAAAATAGGTAATAAATGGCAACAGCAACAGCAGCAGGTAAAGCACGATGTGTTACATGTGGAAAAGAGAAAAGCACAGTTCGATGTGATGGATGTTCTCAACCATTTTGCATGAATCATTTTGGACATCATCGACAAGAATTAGACAAACAATTAGGTGAAATTGAAGTCAGTCGAGATCTTTTCCGACAAACTCTTACAGAACAATCAGCTAAACCAGAAAATCAAACATTAATAATACAAATCAATCAGTGGGAACAAGATTCAATTGCTAAAGTTCGTCAGACAGCAAATGAGGCTAGACAAACAATACTGCAACATACTACTAAATATCTGACTGAAATCGAAATCAAATTAAACACATTGACAAAAGAACTACGAGAAAGTCGTGAAGAAAATGATTTTATTGAAGCAGATCTTCAACGATGGAAAACACAATTAACAGAAATGACCAACGAATTAGATAAACCTTCAACCATTACGATCCAACATAGTTCGATACCATTAATCACTACAATTCGTATTAATGTATCAGGTAATCTTTTGATATTATATTTTCGAAATGTTGAAAGATAAATATATTCAAACTAAACTAATTATAAACAAATTTTATGTTGTTTTCCTTGACATGTCACGAAATACAATATTTAATTTTTATCTGAGTCTTTTTACTAGGATCAACGATCTTAAATAAACTTTAAAATACAATCTGGATATGATTATAAAAAACTCTTCATCATCGAAGATTTTCATTAGCAAAAATATTACAAAGTGTCATATTTATAATATTGTTTGAATGACTATAGATTTTCTGAGAACTTCTATTAAAAGTTTTGGAAGAAAATGATTTATAAAATAGAAATGTTCAAAATAGATATATCTGCACTCTACTAAACAAAAACTGGTAGTTAAATTAGAATAACAGAAAGAATTCAAGGAAGATTAAGGGTTTTTACTTATATCAGTGTTAAATTATTGATTAATTAAATTCATAATTTACTAGACAAATTGTAGTAAATAAGTGGTACAATCAAATGATAACATTCATTTATTCTATCTGACAAGTTTTATTGTGGATGAATTTATTTTGATCAATAAAAAAGCTGAATTCTTTTTTTTCGCGACGATAGCGACTGCAATTAAATAGTTCTCTTATTGCAAATATATATTTTGTTTTAGTCTCATCACATTTACCAAATCTTGGTATTGATGCAAAATGGATACAAAATGGTATCACAGTAGCTGGTGGCAATGGACAAGGCAACGCAACTAATCAATTATGTAATCCGTATAGCATGTACATCGATGAAGATGAAACTATATACATTGCTGACTTTAATAATCATCGTATTGTAGAATGGAAACGTGGTGCATCAAATGGTCAAATAGTTGCTGGGGGAAATGGATCTGGAAACCAAAATAATCAACTGAATAATCCAACAAGTGTTATAGCTGACAAAGTAAATGATTGTTTTATTATCTCGGATTATGGTAATAAAAGAGTGATACGGTGGCCACGTCAGAATGGCACAAATGGACAAACAATCATCTCGAACATTAATTGTCTTGGATTAACAATGGACAATGAAGGACATCTTTATGTTTGTGACAACGATAAACATGAAGTGAGACGATGGAAAGTGGGAGATAAAAATGGGATAGTAGTAGCAGGTGGAAATGGACAAGGAAATCGACTTGATCAGCTGAACACACCTTGGAGCATTTTTGTTGATGAAGAGAACTCATTGTATATATCAGATTTTGGAAATCATCGCGTGGTGAAATGGATGAAAGATGCAAAGGAAGGCATTGTAGTCGCTGTTGATCAAGGCCTAGGAAATGGACTGACACAACTGTTGAGTTCACGAGGTGTGACAGTCGATCAAATAGGCAATGTTTATGTGGCAGATCAAGGTAATTGTCGAGTAATGCGTTGGTCTAAACACGCTATAGAAGGTAGTATCATTGTTGGCGACATTAAACTAGGAGCAGGAGCAAATCAACTTAATAATCCTTTGGATTTGTCATTTGATCAACAAGGAAACCTTTATGTCGTGGATCACGGCAATCATCGAGTACAAAAATTCAATATTGATTCAAGTCGAAAATGATAGTAAATAAAAATTAATGTCGATAAACTTTGATTTTATTTTACACTTTCTTTTTCGTGAATTATTATATAAACATAGAAAACTATTATTTACTTCCTACCTTAATTTTATTGTATTACTATTCTTGTTTTAATTTAGAACAATATTCAGGAAATACAAATTTCTTAAAAATCTAGCAACACAATAATTATTATCGTTTATTATATTTTCACCAAAGAAAAGAAGCTAATAAATAAAATAAATAAAATATTCTTAAATTTGAAATTATTTGGAGATGAATTATAGTGGATGTGACAGACAGTGTAGATCTTATCGCATTTCTATTCTCCTCAAAATATTCTGATCTTCTTCTTTTTCTAAATATTCAAGACTTGTGATAATCATTTCGTTTTGCATTGTATTTACATAATCCATACAGAAGTATTGCTGAACTTAATTTTCATGAATATGGACAAGTATGGCGAAACATTGATCAGAAAGTATCATATGAAATATTGTAACTGGTGAATAAAAATGATGAAAGATTGAAAACTGTATCGTAATATTGAAATAGAATATTATTTGGCGACAAGATTTCTAAGTTGTCTTATTGTGCAAAATAGAATAAATTGATTTATATTTAATTCATGTTTCTTCTCATTTGTTTCATTGCCTTAGTCACGTTCAATATTTTTACAATAGTATTTTCCACTTTTTATTTCTAACGTATCATTCCCCTCTATAAATTATTATTCTAAATATTAAAACTTCCTCAAAATTTTTGTTGTTCACATATACAATGGTTAGATATTTATAAGATGATCTAGTTTTACGTGAATATTTTACCAATTTTATTTCAACAAATTTTAACATATATGTATTCAAAATAATATTCTATCATAGACTTATTTTAATTGAAGTTTTTATTTTTACGCTTGTAGCTTTATCGGTTCGATAAGTTCTTAAGCAATTTGACTTCATAATATATACTTGAAGATTTCATAATTGATTTAAACCATTTGTTTATCATTGTACTTTATTGAATATCCAAACCAATAAATAATCGTTTGTATATGACACAATGATTGATGAAACTTGAATATTAAAAGAAACAACACATTGAATTAATTATAAAAATAGATAATATACAATTGTTTTTAATTATCAATTTGATTATCTTTTCTATAACATATTAGAGAATAATTGTTGTTATGAACAATAAAGTGAACAATGTAAAACAATAATCAATGCTAAAATAAATGCATGATCTTCTTGTTGTTTATCATTATTTGACTCAATCATTTCAATTCCATATGAATCAGCAAAAGAAAAATATTTTTTATTTACAATCGCAATTGTTTTGTTATTTTTGTTTTTTAATGTAAATGAATGATCAAATATATCAAGACCTTTCATTTTATATTCACCATAAATTGAATAGATAATATAACTATGTTTAAAAAAGGTGAATTTTTGTCTAATTGATGCTATTTGTCGATCTGAATCCCCATCACGTGCTGATAAAATATTAAATTGATCGAGAAAACGAATACCATTTTGACGAATTTTAAAAAGTGCACTATAGAATAATGAAAAGATATATGTATATGTATAGTTTTTTTCTATTAACTTACTTTCCATTAATATCTTCAAGTACAAGTTTTTTGCCTAATGTCCATTTCTTTGATCTGACAGTATATCTATCATGTCCGAATTCGTCTTTGATTTTAAAACTATTAGTAAGTGCAAAAATTTTTTCTCGAATTTGATAACGACAAGGTTGAATTAATGTTGAAGTGCAAACTTCATCAGACGTCATGTCATATCAAATACAACTTAAACTAGAATAAATAGAGAATAAATACAAAATATATGTTGGATTAAGACGAAAAAATCCGTCATAGAAGAAAAGAGAACGAGAACAGAATCTTCCATTTTTGTTCATGCATACGATTTCCTCTTCGACTAATAATATGAGTCAATAGAAAAAGAACTACTGATGTGTTTCTAGATTCTATAATTGCAGTAGCTGCTGCCATCTTGAGTGTCAATCGATATAACATTTACATAAAATAGTGTCTAGTAACGATAGTCATGAAGTTAATCGTGTTATAACTATACAGTATAAATAAATCATTGTTTTTTATCGAAATTACACTATTATATGATACGATTTATTATATTATAGACATATTATGTTTATTACATGATCACCTATGCTATAGTTACTATACTTTAGACACGAAGCCGAATACAAATGAGTTCTTATTGTTCGATTTTATTCTTTCAGTTTAGAGAAGATCATAAGAAGAAGCAAACGTGTATTTAAATTTAGTTTCACATTTTAGTGATATACATAATACAATAATACATTATATCATTAGTATCGGTAACAAAAGTAGATCATATTTGAGAACTTCATTGTAATAAATAAAATATCATATAGTATACCAGAGATTTCACATCTGCGTCTAAATAAGGTTTCATTGATACGTTTTCTCATGGATTCTTTCACTCAATCATATTTATTGTTTATGTTTTATGAGATTATGTTTTAACAAATTAGAAAATCGATCTAAAAATACTAAACAGTAGTTTAGTTGATAGTTATAACATACCATCAAAATGAAGCAGCTAAATGCTTCTATATTCTTAAATTAATTCAACTATAAAAGTGCAATATGACTATGTATTATAAATCATTATATTTTATGATTTATCTGGTAACGATCTTCAAGGTTTATTATTTGATAAAATTCTTAATCTATCAGTTTCGTTTAAAGAAAAACCTAATATGAAGAGAATGTTATATATTAACAAATTGTATTAAATTAATTCATGATCAAGAAAATATATAAATTATTAACAAATTTTTGTCCATGAATAAGGATAATTCAACTAATGAATAATAGAATATATAATAGTCAACGATACGACTATTATATAAGTTCTTTGTCTTCTAAAAATAATGAACGTTCATTCGATTATATCAATTAAGATTAATCTTGAAGAAAATCTTTTCAAAAAATTATATGATCATTATATTTGACTAATTCGAAATATTGCACAGATTTACTAAATATTATTCTCAAGAATATATTACTTGCTGATATGTCATCGAAGATCTACCAATAAGCGATGAGTCTTTTTTTTGTAATAAAACATATTTAGAAATCAGAATATGAAATACAAAATTCTCTTATTTATGACGGGTCATGCATTAGCAGGTTGCATATACCTAGCATAAAAGATATGACGAAGCTCAGTAAAGCACAAGATTTTAAAGTATGAAACTTTGCTAATAGCCCTAAATATATCTGAGCATTATAATAAAATGCTAGAACTCAAAGTGAGGCTCTTAAAGTAGCCAGATGAAAAAACTTTTGTAGCGCCCCAATGATTTAATGACTAAGCTTTTATATTGTTTTGACTCCATAATATTGTGCCTTGGATTTTAAAAGCATAGATATATATTGAATAAATAATCATCTTAAACTATTGTGATTTATCTACTACTCATTCTCAGCTTGAAAATTCTAGATTTACTGAAAACCAAAACTGCTTATTTATATAGATTCCAATGTTTTTAAAAATACAACTATAAGTACTTAGAACTAAACACATGTTAATAAAAATAATAGTTTGACTATTCGGAACTGCCGGATGTTTTACGAAAAGACCTATAATGGCGAAATAAACCAAATTTCTTTAGAGTGAATACCATGTTTCGTCAATTTTACTGATTTAATCATTGTTTTGTGTAAGAATAATAGACATAGAATAAAATATTCACAAACTAACGAACATTAAATATTCAGAGCTGACTTTTTTGTTAATAACGTGTTTAGTAGTTGATTGCTTCAAACCATCAATACTCAAATAAATGTTTTCTTCCAACATTAATAATATGAGTTGTAATGAAATCCTACAATAAATTTTTTTCCTTATGTCAACTATCGCCAGTTTCTACCGTTTTTCTTACATATCAAAAATGAGTAAAAGGAATTTTTTTATTCCTTTGTTGGTCCATGCACTTCTCTTATAAAAGCACATTTCGAAAAGAAAACAGCGTGTCAACATACCTGATTTCGTTAAAAGGTTTACGAGATGTTTCATTTTTAAAAAGAATCAAACTTAAAATTTATATAGTTGTGGATGTATTCTATTCTTATTACAAGAAAAGTTTTTTCCGCTTTAACAATTATTCACTATTAAAAACAAGACAGTATAAATACATTTGGAAGCCAGACAAATTATTTTTTTTAATATTTATATGAATAGTTACATATTATAAAACTTAAAAATGAGCTTTAGACAATCCAGCATAGTCCATCCGGTAAATAAAACCAAGAAGCAAGAAGCTGAAGATGAGGATAGTACAACAGATGATATTATCATTTCTAAATTTCTTAATGTAAAAGATCGTATTAACATTCAAGTTGCTGACTCACA
>CAJNOI010001571.1:0-13909 GCA_905250115.1 Adineta steineri | reverse complement strand
AGTTAAAATTCTTTATGAGAAATCAAATCAAAATTTTTATTTTCTAGCAAACCGTGTTGCTACGTGGTTAACTTATGCAAGTTAATTGGATAGTATTAGAAATTTTTTATAATAATAATAAATGTTTCTAGTTGAGTGATGTCGAACAGGGTGGTGTAACAGTTTCTTCTGTAGTTGACGATCATTTGAAACAAAAAAAAAGAAGTGCTGCATTTTGGTATAATGTTTATGTATTGGGTGAAGATTAGATAATCAGTTAGCTTTATCTTTTTCTGGTATATCTAAGAAATAATTTGTATCTTTTCAGAAGATTACAATACTCGTCATGCAGGTATTTTTTTTAATTTAAGTAAATGGATTGATGAACGTGGTGAAGAATTTTGTCGTCCATGTCTTATTAGATTCAACAGCATGAGTGAATCATCTATTGGTACAAAATTGACATAAGAGTTTTGCAAATCTCAGTGTATATTTAAGTTAAAATCAAATCGATAATATCAGCAATCCGAATATGGTAGAAAAAAGTCAAGTTGAGCAATTATGTTTTTTATCATAGTGAATATTAACATTTCGTTTTCTTTGTTTGAATTGTATTTGTAAAGGTAGAACAAGAAATGTTTATTTAAATAAATCAATTTTCTACTTTTATCAATTGACATATATTCTTTTCTATTAGATAAATGCACAAATGTTTATAAAATTATTATCGATCGAGCAAACTTATATATTAGTAGATGAATGCCAAAGATTATTATGTTTATTGTAAGATTAATGCCATTATGATCATTAAGAGTTGATCTCATTATTAGAAAAAAAAATGTCTGAGATGGCAATGAAATGAAAATATAAAGTATGTATATCAGCTGATTTTATACAGCAAAATCAAATATATATGAAAAGTATTTCTAAATATAAATTATGGGAATATATTTCATAAAAATGTATTCATAATTTTTAATCTTGATTTAATCGTATTTGTACACAAAGCCAATAGTTAGAATATAGACATTTTTTCATGGTATACATAAATTGAGATATATAGTTTGAATCAATTAAATATAAAACAATTCTTTTTCTTTTTTTATCATCATCATCATTATCAAATTGAAAACAATATAGTTTATGAAGATTTGAAATTCTTTGATGTTGATAGATTTGAAAATAAATTAGAAAAATGGAAATTGTCGATTGTATATCAGACATATATTCTTATATTTTCTCAATGTAAAAGGGTGGTCGAAAAACCATTATTTTTAACGCACTCTAGAAATGTCATAATAGGAAAGTCCTTGTCACCCAGATCACGAATCCGACATCCGTTTGTCTAGATCTGATCCCTTTCTTGCCGTGTTTGCCATAGTGGGGTACGTGAGTCTCAGTAGGGTAGTTCCGCGAGGTTTCAAACACAAACAGATAAGTATTCAGAAAATTTTCTTTTCACTCAAACTTTGTAGAGTTTTTTTCGCTGAACATTTTCGTAAAAAGAAGTTTTGAATTCTATTGCGAAATGACGACGCTATCGTCTAAGTAAAAAAACATAGTAAGACAAACGGATGTCAGATTCATGATCTGGGTGCCAAGGACTTTCGTATTATGACATTTCTAGAGTGCATTAAAATTGACGATTTTCGACCACCCCCTTTTTACAATAATAATATATAATAAAAATTTAGTCATAGAGAAAGAATGACAAATAAAATCGATTAGACAATTTTATATGGTGATGATTGAGGCTCAGAAGTTTTTAATCACATAATATCCTATGTTAAAATATTTTAGTAACATAAACATATTGAGAAATTTTATTAATACAAATAAACTCATTATTTAATGCCAATGTTTTTTGTCTAAACAATAATGACGCTCGTAGAATTATTTTTAACCAAGATTAGAAACATGCTTTCTCTTATGAATAGCTTCAACTAATCAGTTTCATATCGTTAAAATCTTTTTTTATTAATTTGTAAAAATATAATGAAAGAACTGCAATGATATTATTTTTTTTTGAAATAATCAAAATCATATGAGATTATTTTGATGGAGACGTGTTCGAGTAACCATTTAAATAATTTTATTTCTTCAATAATAACATTTTGAAATAAAGAGAGAAATGAATGATATCAATCTGACATTGTTTCTCTCACAATATCAGCATCAATCGACAATGAATATGTGACAGAATTTTAACAAAATCTAATTTATTTTTCATTCTAACTACATTCAACTATTATATTTTCATTGTAATTACGTGTGTATGAGAGTGCGATCGTAATAATCCTTATTCAATATTCACGTTGTTGGACACGAACATGTATACATGTTCGTAGTGAACAAACGTCGCTTTTTCATCGCAAATAAAACACGTGGAAACGGTTGAGTGATTCTGTTTTAAAAAATGTTCAACTTTTTTTTTTTATATTATTTTATTTCTTCGAGAAAAATTAATTGAATTTTGTTGTAGAAAATTTTGTTCAATGTTATATTTAACGTGAAAGAGAAACTTTTTCAATAATGTTCTCTTTATATTTTCGTGGAGAAACTGAAATGATTTAATTATATTCTTTATGATTATGACAATTCTTCAAATAATGAACAAAATATATATTAGAAATATCTTCAATAAACTATGTAAGTTTTTAATAAATTGTTTTTTTCTTCATTTTGAAAATTTTCATTGAAAATATTTTTACAACAATATTCGATTTTTTTTATTTGTAAATTCATGAAAAAAACTCAATTAAATGAATAAATTAGTTTTAATCCATTTTCTCTTTTATTTTAAATAAAAAATTTAGAATTAATTCATTATATATAACATATTTTAATCAAAATCCTATATTATCTTACAATTCAAAATAGAAATTTTTTAACAAATTCGAACTGTATATAAAAGCACTTTTATTTTTTTCTTAGACAATAGATTATATCTAATGTGTCATCTGCTCTGTATTGGGTATTTCTTGAGTCTTTTATTTCATCATATGATATTTCTTGTTAAAATATTAAAGGCGAAAAGATTTATCAAAGTCAGGTTAGAAAGTTTTTAATTTCTTTGCCACCACATGACTCGTTTGCCCTTGATTCTTGTTTGTTTCATAGCAACCAGCAGGCTTCGTAGTCCTCCTATATTTCCTATATTTCCTATATATTTAAAAATGCTCCTATAAATTCCTATTTTTCATGCATTTTTCCTATATTTCCTATATTTCCTATATTTCCTATATTTAGAAGAAACCTAATTTTTTTTAAATGAAATATATGTTGTTTCGATCAGCAACAAGTCAGAACTTTTGTACATATGTTATTATAGGTTTTGAAATAAAACGAATGACTACTGGCGATAGTATATCACTATTTTATAATTTATCGATACACTCACCGTTGAAAAGAATCGTTATTTTGTTTCGAATTGTTTTATAGAAAATGACTAATTTTATAATCTTTCTAATGAACTTAGTGTAAAATTTCACTTATAAATTATACTTATATTCACGAATAGTATAAAATTGTTTTTTGAATTAATTCTATCTTAAGTTACATTTATTTGAAGATATAACTTTATATCAAAGGACACTAAATTCAATCTAGCGTAGTTTGGCGTGGGTGGAGAAATATTCATACTAACACCAACCCATGCCCACACCCTAGTGAATATTTGTTAATAAATTTAATAGAGACCATATTTTCTTTTAATTACTTTCAAATCGAACTTTTTGAATATCTTTTCTAGTAATTAAAAAGTGTATATTTGTTCTCGATTTTTTGGCAACTACGAGTGAGATAGCTAGTTATGATGTTATGGGCACGATAACGTTTGACATGAGTCTAATAAAAGCTTATTACTAAAGAAAAGAATTCCTATATATTTCCTATATTATTATGAAAATCCTATATAAATGCTGCTTTTACAATCCTATATTTTCCTATATCGCTGGGAGAGATCGCTACGAAGCCTGGCAACCAGTGCAGCGTCTTCGAATTTTATACACAGATCCTTCTATTTCTTTGAGCTTGTGATCAGCGAGTTTGTACTTATTCATTGTTGTCTATTGCATAGTTTTCCCTATATGTTATATAGTTATTCACGGTTCAATTTATTGTCAGCCACTTTTCTTTGAGAGAACTTGCGAATTTGAAGGATTCATTTCATTCAATGAGTTAGCGTTGTCTTCTCTATTGGCTTCTTCTAGCGACATGTTAACTATAAAAAAAATTTTGATTGGTTTTACACGAGAGAGATGAAGAGATACGAATACGAGACAAACATGTGGATATTTCGTTCTGTTACCTCTCACATTATTCTATACTGTACATTAGAGAACGAAAAAGCAACTTGAATCATTATTGGGGTAGACGCGAGATTTGATTTACTATTTTATTCAAAGGTAAAAGAGAACGAAGAAAAATGAAGAGAGCAGAAAAGAAAACCTTCATAAACAATACGCATTTGTAATGATAATTTTAATAAATGATAATACGCTTTTAAATAAATAAAAAACGTTTACATGAAAAAAATAAGAGAAAAAATCAAATTACTGCATTATATAGAAAACTTGATAAAAAAAGAAAAGAAAAAACATTGTAATAGCATAAAGCCATGCTTTGCATAATAATATTTATGAACATGGTTGACGTATATTTAAAATTTCTTTTTTTTTAATTAAACATTTTCCAAGATAAAACAAAAAAAAGCAGAAAAATTTCCTTTAATTAAAAGTAAAAATCTTAAAAAAACAAAATTTCCATTGAATTGTTATTTTTGTTACTTTTAATGAATTTAATTTAATTGTTCGTTTTTTTATATGTTTTTTAAATAAATCAGTTATTCATCTAAAAATTTTCATTTTTAAATAAAATAAAATCTATTAAAAGACTTTTATCCATAAAATAATTGTGATCATTAATTTGTATTTACATATGCATCTTCAGTCACTTTTTAAATGAAATATTTTTAGTTTCTTTTTACATTTAAATCTTGACGTTTATGATAAATTAGAGGAATTTACATGATATGAATATTTTCTTATTCAAAGTAACAAAACCAAACAAATATTATGAAGATAAAAGAAGTATGTCTTTTTTTCTTCTATTATTTCGTTTTTGTTCGTATAAGATATATGAGAAAAAAGAAAAATTTATTCAATATTCTCGATCAAAATAAAAAAAAAAAGCGAAATTATCTTTTTGACGTCATCAGATGAACAAATAAAAATGTAGTTTAATGAATAATTAAGTAACGTTAATCATCGAAAATGTCTTTTTAGAAAAAAATGATAGTTTTTATAAATTCTAAATTCGTATATTAGTGAGTTTATTTCAACCGAAGGTTTGTCATTTTAATAATCTTGAATCTAGTCATTAGTTTTTTTGATTTTTCTATTAAAAAATTGATAAAATGTTTAATTGAACTATTTTAATCTATTCTATTCGAATAAAAAACGTCACATGACCTTTGTTCTGACTTCTCAGAACGAAGAATATGGAGTCTGTATACACCTACACACGGTAGTATGTGTTTTTGATACTGTCGTAGTTTGAGATATTACCCGTCTGAGTAAAACCTCCGTTTACGGCTGAGCTGCTTCTGTCTATGTTGTCTACCTATATAGAATACTGAAAGGACAAAAAACGTTATACAATGAATACATTTCATTATTCATAATTACAAAGTAAGAAAAAGAAAGATTTGTTTTTCTATTGATTTTAAATAAAAAAATGTCTACTGAATCATCTAATATTCCAACAATATCAATGAAAGATTTATTAAATATCTTTATAAGAATGAATCATTATTAAAAGAAGGTGGTGCAATAAAATTAATTTCAACATCAAATTTGAAAAATCTATTAAAAAATTACCAATAAATGTTTCGTCATGTTCAACAATTCAACAAGTTAAACAAATTGATAATGAGAATTTAATTTATTCAATAAAAAAGCAAATGAAAATAAAGAAATTTTAAAAGAAAATATTTTAATAAATGATGAAATGTTTTGGTTATTATTACCAAATGGTGGTGATCGGACAAAACGTCGCGCGGACAAAACGTCGCAACGATAGGCTTTCGCACCACAGGGTGTAGGCTTCGGTAATAATGAGTGTAAGACTTTAGGTGAGGGTGAGGATGTCACTAAAGATCATATAGACTCATGATGGCAGTCGCATGTAAATCTATGTTACATTCATGTTCGTCCTCGCATCTTGTCCTCCCCTTCGCCTATGTTCAAGCTTGCCGCCAGGTTAAACGCTTCCATGTGGGATTTGTTAGAATCCTGGTCTTATCGACAATCTTACGAGACTCAAAAATCTTTTGTTACGGGTTCTATTAACTTTAGATAGCCCGTCAACATATTTAAAAACTCCGATAGGATTTGATAGTCGGATCGCCTGTTGTAAACAACCACAACTACCATACATACGGGATAATAATGTATCTATAATATCATCTACTGATTAGAAGTCCTTTTTTATCAGAATATACCTTTCATCGTTATTCTACTGAGAAAGTCTCTCGTTGCGACATTTTGTCCTGCGACGTTTTGTCTTGCGACATTCTGTTCTAGCGTCCAAATGGTCCAAATACACAAGATATCTCAAGTATTTCAATAATTAATGATTGATCATTATTTTTAAAACGTGTTCATCGTGATCAATTTGATTTTCATCAATTACTTTTGAAATCAGTTTTGTAATAAATATTCATCAACATTAATTAAAGCACATGGACCTGCTGCGATATTTTCTTTATCTTCTAATAAACAAAATCTTTATCAATTGAATGATCATCATGAAGGTGGACTTCGTTATTAGTATATAATCCATCAATATGTTTTCAACATGATGAAATTTTAATTGATCGATTATTATTTAACAAATATAATATAAAATATAAAAAAGTCATTCAGAATCCAAATGAAATTCTTATATTATCATCTGGAATTCTTTCACAAAGTTTTACTCAAGATGAAATTCTATGTGAATCAATTGATTTTGCTTTACCATCTTGCTTTTATGATCAACATAATAAAAATATTTCTTTATGTCATCGTAAATTATCTTCAAATTTATATAAGGACAAATCAATTGATTTCAATTTATGTAATTATGAAAATATTCAGAAATATCTTCAACTCAATACTCATCAAAGTATTTTATTTTTATTTACAAGGATTTCTTTTAATTTTATATTTATTTAGATGAAGATGCTAAATTAGATAAAGATTTATCATTTCTTGATAATATTAATGAGTAAGTTTCTATTTGAACGATTGATGCAAATAAATAAATTGAATTGTTTAGAGAAGATTTCGTAACAAATATTTGTGATGAATCAATGAAATTTTCACAATTTAATAATCAAATAGATTTTAATGAATTATGTTTATGAATACTAATCAATGTGAATCTTCAAATTATGAAGAAATATTGAATATGATTGACACACCATCATCATCTAATGATCAATCAATAAATGAACAAATTTATCTAAAAAATAATAAAAATGATCTTCGAAATTATTTTATTGGTTCAACAAAAATTATTTTAAAACAAAGTCAATTACCACCACATCTTAATTACGTATTTATATCTCATCGTATAAATCTTCAAGTTGAATATAATCGAAAACGAGCAATTAAATCTTCGACATTTGGATCAAATTGTCAAATAGAATTTGTTAAAAATCTTTCGGAACTTTCAAATGAAAATAAACTTAATGAAAAGTGGAATATTGTTATCAAACAAATACCTGGAAAATGATTTAAAAAATTTATTTTCGAATTCTAATCAAATAAAATATATTCCAACAAAAATTGTTCAAAAATCAAATTCAAATCCTAAAATTTTATTTGGGTAAAATTTTTATTTAAGATATTTTAATTATTAAATTTTCTTTATGATTTAGATACGCATTTTTATCTTTTACAAATACTAAACAAGTTGATGAAGTTATGAACAATGCTGATAAATATCAAATAAATAATCAACCGTTGATCTTATCTTATTATAGGAAAATATAGAAAGCTAGTAAACAATATTTTGTATCGTTTTTTTGTATGTTGTATTATTGCAATCAAATTGCTATGAATATTTTTTTATAAAGTAAATTAGAAGAATCTTGAATTTCGGTAGAGAATATTCGAAATAATTAAAAAGAGAGATATTAAATTACCATTATATTGTGTTGGTTCATGTTTCATCCAAACATATTTTATTGATTTAAAAATAAGAGATATTCAGAGTATGAATTTTTGTTTGATTTTGTCTATTCAACATAAATAATCTATTCAAATCCATTAGTGAATATAAAAGCTGTGTATTCGAGATAATACGAAACAAAGTGTTTGATATCCTAGTGTAGATAAAATTAATTCATTTTAACACGATGATTATCTACCATAATTCACGTTATGATTTTCAGTGGAGATATATTTTGCCGGTTACTGTTTCGAAAATAATTCTCAAATAAAGAGACACATCTTATTCGAACATAAATTGGTAACAGAACGCGTAGTATACGAAAATTACCTTTTTAAATAAAAAAATTATTTCTTCGTCATATCAAAATCACATAGTTAACACCTTTTGTTAGCTCAAAACGTCATAAAAAGTAGAAAATGAACCAGTTCGCATACGAGAGACTAGATAGTTCAAAATTAATGCTGTAATATTTATATCTTGATCAATTTTAAGAAACTTAACATGTCCAGAATGATTTCATTTTCTTCGAATATTAGACCTGTCGGTACTGTTAAGTTTTTTATCCTAGTATGGATACCGATGGGTCCTCGTAAAAGCTTATATTCTGAGCAATAAGTTTGGAATTTGAAATTGTCCAAGAATTGCCTTTTATCTACAAAAATCCAAAGTAACATTTTCAGAACGTTTAGAATTCGATTTCATATTTTAAAAAGTTACTTTCGTAGGAAATCAACGTCAGATTCATAATTGTGCGGATATTAGCATCTGTCCTTCATTCTTTTGATGCGTATTCTTTATATTCTATTCCTTTTGTTTGTATATGTCCTTATAGTAGTCTATCCTTTGCTTCGTAACCTTACAGTCTGTCTCTTCTATATGTCCTTTGATAGTGGCCTTATTTTATTATTCTGTTATGACTCCTTTATCGATATACACGATGTATCCTTGTTAGATTAGTACATATACTTTTACCGTATATGGTGAGTGTAGGTTGCATTTCTATCTTATATCTTTCATAAAGCTACAGCCACACAGTTGATGCATCATCATCATCACCACCATCTCTGCAGTCTTTTCTCTTAGTCATTTTTCGTTACAATAATTAACATTAAAAACTACATCTGATAGTCTATTTAAGACTGACGAACTGTTTTTGATGATATTTTATCATGCCTCAAAAAATTAATCAACTCGTTCAAGCTGATGATAATTCTCGATTTGATTTGCTTTTGCTAAGTAGTAATGAATATGAATGGAAAGAATACTAAAATCAAGAGTTTTTTTTACAAAAATTACACCCTTTTGAAGAAGAAAATAATTATAATAAAATATATATGTATATAAATAACAAAGACCATAGACAGTAAATGTATTTTATCAAAATATATTCGTTTGCATATCTATTCGGAAGACAAGTGCAAATATTTTGTCATTCGCTTGTTCGTCTGAAATCATTAGCGTATTCTAATAGTCGGATAAATATATAAAGAAAAGATAGATCTGTATGATGTGGTCGATGATAATCTATAATGAGCTGGTGTGGTCTGTAGGAATAGCTTGTTGTTTTTGAAAGAGATTCAAGTTATAGATCCGAAAAATCTAATCTACTGGAAAATTACAAATATTAGATGGCCTGATGACCTGTCGACAGTTCTGCTGGATCGAAATATAATAAGATCGCATTAAGAAATTTGTCCCGTGAAGCTTTAAACGTCGCATCTATAATATGAAAAATAAAAATATAACTTAGTTTAGAATATAACTGATATCTCGAATTTGTTTCATAAATCAACAAAGTAGAACATGGTACATAGGTCAGTCAATAAGTTCTCGGACTTTCAAATATTTATCCATAGAGAAAACATTTTGCTGATCTCTTTATAGTAAATGTTCGAAGTAGTCCTCGTGATGTTCTATACAGAGTTTCATCCTTTCAATCCATTTCTGGAATGTCTTTTGGTATTCGTGAATAAGTATTGAATGAAGCTTCCTGGATAACATTTTGGCTAGACTTGTTGCATCTGGGCATGTATAAAGGGCACGTTTCAGATAATTGAACAACCAAAAATCTGAAGGTGCAAGGTCAGGTGAATATGGTGGATGAGCCATAACTTTGATTTTTTCTTCTTGAAGATAATTAAAATGGAGGACAATATTTTCCATGCGTACTACTGCATTTTTTTAATGCAAATTTATGCTATCTTCTGTTGATGATGATTTTTTCTTATGTAAATTTTTTACTAATATCTTCGAGTAACCACTACAATAAGTGATGTGATAACTGTATCTAAGATGGCAGCAACATAATCAATAATAATATGTGGATCATCATTCACCAGATCTTTAGCTCCATCAATATTCTGTTGAATGATGGCGGATAACGGACGACCACTTCGAGGATTATCTTCCAAGTACTCTCGCTCATTTAAAAATCGTTGAATCTACCGAGTAACTGTACTATATGAAACTATATCTGGCCCATAAACAGCAGCTAATTCATTATGAATTTGTGTAACTGTTAAGCCTAATAATAAACGAGTTTTTATATACGAGTGTATACACAGTTTATTCATCTGAAAACAGAGGTGTTCAAAAAATTCGTTAAGAATTTGCCGTGATAGACACTTATGAAACTTTGTATTGGTGTTTTAATGTATAACAGATGTCACTACCAGAATAGGCCAGCATGAAGAATAAAATCAATGAGGGTGAAATTTTAGGCTGCTGTTACGAGAACTTTTTGACACCCCTATGTAAATACAGAAAACTAATATTTTGATATATATTTATGAGAAATATCGAAAATAAACGAGAGAAAAAAAGTACAGTATCTGTAGAGACGATAATAAATGTTGCTCATTTATTGAGTGTGAGGGTTATATATGCAATACCTACCAACGATCATTCTCACCCTCATACTATAATCAAATTAGTGATGAAAAGTTCAGTAATTGAACTAAGAACTCTCAGAAATTTAACAGGAGCATAACTATAGGAAAAATCTTTGTTAATTCAGTGTAAAATTATTCGAAAGTCAGAGAAGAATCTGATAAAACGTTTAAATCTCGAAAGATTCTGTCAGAATTTTCTACTACACCATATATCCACTTTATTAAAAATCATTAAGAATTGAGTTATAAATTAATCAGTTGATTAGCATCGAGGGCTAATCTATATGACTTACACTTCTAGATATAAGTATTATAACATGAATACCTGAACATTTATCAATTGATTTTATATAATATTTTTCTACCATCAAGAACATATATCCGTCGTGTTATAGCGATTCATTCAGAATAGAAACTTTACTTCAAGGCTGTCATTTTCTTGTGCAATTGCACTTTACTTCGTTTCATTTGGAAAAAATAAAAATAATACATTGAACCAAATAAATTCTGCATTTACTTCTTATTATGCAATTGTTGCACAGCTGATATATTTAGTTTTTCACTCGGTAGATAAGCGGACTCGTTTTTCACAAGCTAAACGATTTTATATGAATATGTTATAAATAAAGATAGCTATTTAAGAATTACGGAATCAAAATCGAAGCTGTTGTAATATAATTATTCTAGATTTCTTTCTATTAAGTGATTGTAAACAATTCAAAAACGAAATTATTTCCATTTTTATTAATTTAATAGAAATGAGACATCATGTAAAATTGAATGATATTTATCTTAACTTATTTAACAATTTATTGAACTCAATATCAAAACTTAATACAGAATGATATGATATCGACTTCTATTTTGCTCAGAAAAAAAGGATCTCAGCTAATCTCGTAAACAGTATCACAAGTTACTATTTTATAGTTGACACTTTAATATTTTTCTTAAAATCTTTTAAATATCTTTGATTATCTTAAAAAGAGTCCTTCTGCATATCTCGGATTAGACTTCTGCCTATTCCTTAAATCTGACAAACTCTTTTATGTTCATATCAAGATTCAACAAGTGTCACAGATCTATATGGAAGCAAGTATATAATAGATGTTTTTAAAAACTCGTCAATTTATTTGATAGAATAAAATTCATACAGGACTCAGTGGATCTATACCTTCTGAAAAACTATCTGTAGCTATTCTTATGGTCTTTGACTATACCGACAATTTTTAACTATAGCACTTTTTAGAAAATCTGTAGCCTTACGTGAATCAGATCTTAATTATAATACAAAAGAAGCTTAGAGTAGTAGTCGTTCACTAAGCATTTCTATTTTATAGGAAAAAAAAGGAACATAGTCGTCAGTATGAAAATGTTATATTTATCAAAAATAACACATGCTCTGTTTTTATTTAAAAATTTTTAAACGCATTTTAAACTAGGATCTAACTGATTGCCGTCATTTTACAATTTCATACAGTATAATTGCTTGGTATATTTTATGAGAATATCATAGATTTGTCGATATGCAAGAGTCATATTCATCATAAAAGGAAACAGGTAGGCTGAGTCATCTATTTGATCATTTATGTGCTATACAACGAAAAACAGAAGCACATATACTTTCGTTTACTTCGTTATACTTCAATGATTTTACCTTTTTTTTAATATTCACGATTGCATAGTCGATATTTCGTGACGCAGCATTTTCATTAAAAACAAAATAAAGAGTGTCGATAATATGCGTTGAATAGCAAGTTAATGTTAAAAAAGATGCCGAAATGCGTTAGCTGTACAGTGTGTTCCAACTATTAATTTAACATCATATCTATTTGATGTACTCATTGCAGGTAAATATTTTAAATATCATAAATAAATGATAAGATAAGACTTTGATTTTCTTTTCAACCATCCATTGTAAAAAGTTGTTTCAAGATTGTATTCATCGATTTCGAGCAGTTTACTGCCTTAGCTTTAATAGATAATTTTTCCAACGATTTGAGATGATAGACGTAAGTTTATTTCGCCCTCAATTTAATCGTTTAGCCTAATAGTGGAAAAAAAAGGAGTTTTGGAATTATTGTGAGAGAGAGGGAAGTAAATCAAACAGGAAAATCATGAAATTTAAATATTCAAATTATCTCCTTAACTGATAACAAATAAAAATAAGTATATAGGTCTTATGTGCAATCATAAACTTCTATCTATGATTTAGAGTTTTCTAGTGAAGATTCGATTTTTGAAAGATGTACGATTGAAAGGAGAAATTCACTCGATCGTATTATGACTACACCGTACTACGATAAAATTTAACACATGTATAAATTTCATTTTTAGTATTAAAATAAGAAAAATGAATGCAGAATACTTAAAAATATCATTGGTTTCAACACAACAGTCACACATCGCGATATACAATAAAAATAATTGACTGCCACGTTAATAATCTAACGACAGACAGATACTTTAACAATTGTCGTCTTTAAGACCGCTTGAAATTAATTTCTACCAAATCTTCAAAACGAAATAATTGACAAATTTGGCGAATGTTCGATATATAAGCAAATCTTTATACTTTTTGCAATAATCGACTTTATATTTGAAAACATAAGTAAGAATTCAAATTGTATTAGGTTAGTAGTGAGAATTTTAGAACATTACAAGTTCGCGACTAGCATACACTATGAGTAACATTCTAATATGCTTGCTACTAACAGAGGGAAGTGTGGTGGCCAACGTCTGGACACCCTGGGACTGCTTGCTACTAATAGAGGGAAGTGTGGTGGCCGACGTCTGGACACCCTGGGACTGCTTGCTACTAA
>CAJNOI010001570.1:0-13909 GCA_905250115.1 Adineta steineri | reverse complement strand
CAGTGTAATTATCTATTCGCTGTTTAATACGGAGTAAAAAAATACTGTATTTGATTAGAAACAGACTATCACAAAGAGTCTTTGGATGATCAGATTTTATCAGCATTCTCTCAAAGCCTGTCATAAAGAATTTATTATTCGCACTCCTATCAAATTCTAACTAATAGATAAATCATCGAAGGACTTTGAAAAATGACATTCCTGCTATCAAGAGTGCAGTTTAGAGTTAACACTTTAAAGCCTATGATTCAACCTATGGACGAAACCTGTTTAAAATTTGATATTTCGTATGAGCACTGGGTATTATCAACACTTTAAAAAAATATTTCAAGTCATTTTCAACTTTTAGCCGTACCCCCCTGCGGAAATAATGCGAAATATTTTAGTCACTTCCTCGGAGATGTACGCATGGGAGCCACAAACTGACTCAGTAACCTTGGTAGAGATTTTACTCTTACATAAATATGTGCGTCAAAATCTCTTTTATGTAGTAGTGAAAGACACACTTCGTTATCGCTCTGCATTTGTGTGTGATTCGAAACTGACTAAATTTTAAAAAAGTGGGGCTTGTAAGCTCCACTAGTATTTAAAGAATTAAATTTAAAAGTCGTAGATTCGATAATTATGATACTTTTCTTCTTCTATTACACTGTTAATATGCAAACTCTGATTTCGGATATTACTTCGTAGCTTACTATTTGGATGCATTAAATCCACTCTAAACTATTCCTGGCGTCGCCACTAAAATAATCGAAAAAATAGAATATTATCTCTTTATTTTCATTCTGAACAGTGTTTCTAATGGAGATCTACAACAAAATATGTATCAAAGCGTACAAAACAGACATAGAAGTGTAATTTCATCGAACACAAAAAAAAATGTTGATATGTTTTCAGTAGGCATAGACACAATTTTCATCTAATACCTCATGATGTATACTTTACTTACATATAATTTTTGAAACTGAAAATAACTTTTAATACATAGTATATTTCGTACACTTTACTTATCGACTAAAGTGTATTACGAGAGCAGTAGGTATTCTGTACATTTTATTTCTATTTGATACACCTGCCATTAGAAATACTGATCCTGAATAGTCTCTTGTATATCTTATTTAGTAATGAAAAATTTGTACAACCAATCGCCATTTTGTTCACTTTCGTTGTACTAGTAACAACCTCTATGATTTGTCAAAGTGCATAGATAGGTTAAAAAAATTATTCATTCATTTATAAATAAGCAAGTGATTCAATGATGAAAGGCGATAAGTTTTCTTTTCTTTTTGTCAATGTCGAAACATATGATAAACATTATTTTGAATATTTTCCTTGTATTACTATATATTTATCTGTTTCGTTTTTTATATTATACATTAGATTTTGTTTTTTGTGTCTGACGAAATAAGAAAATACTATGATAAGAAAAAAGATTCTATATTAATTTATAAAATTTTCTATTAGGTAAAGAAAATAAGAGATAGATCTGGTTTGTTTTTTATTTAATAATTATATGATTTATTTTATAGTTCAATATATTCATTTGTTGATTCATTGTCGAGTAAAATAAAATTTATTTGATTTATTATTGAATATTGATTTATTATTTCTAGTTGTCAAATCTGTGTGTGCTTATTTGTTTCGTGTGCCATTTAGTTTTGCCACGATCCAAATGCACTTGCTGTTGAGTATCGACGATGTATGGTAGCAAACACAGAACAACTGATGGGTAAATTTTTTAATAAGAAAAATATATTTTTTCAAACAAACGTTTTCTTTCTTGTAATTTAGTCTGTACGAAACCCGGAAAGACGGTAGCGGCTATTCGGTTAGTATTCAAATATCTACTTTTTTATATTATAAAATATTGCCGCTTTTGTTTCTAATGTAATACTAATTCAGTAGAAGAATTTCGTATTTTAAAGAAAATATTGATAATCGTTCGAGATTAAAGATACTAAAACTAGAATTGAATATGAAACTTGTAAGTAACTAATATTTGAATATGCTTTTATCTAGTATTAAAACATATTAGTCAATAAATCTTAAAACGAATATAATCTATGATAAATAATTGTTTTCTGCTGGATTTATTTGTCGATAAAACATAATGAACCATCGAATAAAGTTTCAATAGCTATAACTATTTCATAGTACGTCAAAAAGCTAAAGTTCGAACGATGATCTAAAGGAAACTATCGATTTAAACTAGCCACTGAAGAATATACTATTCTTCAATACATCCTCAAAACTTTACAGTAGTTTCGCATGATCATCTATACGCATCCAGAAACTTTCAGTCGCTACTTAATGATATAAATAGTATATATATTTCTACAATCTAACTTTGAGTTCTAGCTTAATGCAAACGTACTCCGAAGTATTAATCGACAAATCATGAGATTTAAATCTCTGTAGGATTGTTTTTTTCTCAGTTAGTCTTATTCACAGAGGTATAGAATTTATAAAAATTCCCTAAATGAGATATTCTATCGAAATTGAACTTATACTTTTCTAAAAAAACTAATGTTATACGATACCAGTTTCATTTAATAATTATAGCAGCAATTGTATATACATTCAATAACGATTATATGTAGAAATAGAAAAAATACGACAAGTTAGGATATTGTATTTAAAAAAAATACTTTGATAAGAAAAGTGGACAATAGTACTTATTTTATCATAAGTATATATACAGTGAGAAAGAAAAACAAATGAAAGTGATGTTATAAAGCGAACATGAATGGTTCATGAGGAGAATGAAGATGATGCATATATAAATAAACTCCGAGAAAAAAATTCTCTCCAATAATTATTTATATATTTACTCAATTATATCCGAAAGATAATATCGAATAATTGAATTGATAGATCACTATATAAAATGTTGTGATATATTATAATTATTTCTAGTCAACAAAACGAGAGTGGAATTTACAAACACATGGATCTAACGACGAATCATCGAATCATCGAAAATATGTTCGAACACAAAGTAAATATTTTTTTATTGAAAAAATTTATTTTTATTTTAAAAATTAAATTATTGATTTAGCTTCTTCAAATAATCGAATTGTACCATCGTCGTCGTCCTCACAGCAGCAACGTCAAAATGGTGACAAAGATAAGAAAACAGTTAAAGATGTATACATATTCATTTTATTCTTCAATTTATCTAATATAAAATTTCGATTTCTTTTTAGTCAAAAAAGCCGCTTCGTGTATCTGGTGATTGGTCTGAATTTAAAAGTTCAACAGGTAGAAAAATATGTTTAATAAATCAAACATTGAATTCTTTTTTATTTTGAAGGCAAAACATATTTCTATAATTCTAAAACCGAAATTTCTCAATGGGAAAAACCAAAAGGATGGTCGACAGATGAGTAAGTTACTTTCAAAATATTCATTCGTTAATTGTCTTTATTTAGAACATCTTCTTCATCGACTCGATCAAGTTCTACATCTACTTCCAATGATCGAACAAAAAAAGGTTTATCTCATTTTTTTATTAGAAAAATAATTTTCGTTTTTTTTCTTAAATTTAGAATCGACAAATTCCAGTATCTCACCCACAATTCGTTCTCGACATAAGGTGGAAGAATCATCACAAAATTCCCGTTCAAATATTAAATATCATCAAAATGGTGATATACATTCTCAAACAATAAATAATCCTAATCATGAATCTAATGAAACATTAAATAAAACGTCTAATGTTCGTCTTCCTAGTCCAAGTAAAAATATTTAGGAAATAAATACAACTAGATAATTTTTCTTGTCTCTAGGTGATGATAATTCACAAATGTCATTTTCGTCGACTAATAGTAAAGAATCATCATCTGTAACCATTTCCGATCGAAATGGAAGTATTTTACATTCGTCATTATCTGAATCTAGTAATAATTAATTTTATTATAGTTCTAAATCTATTTAATTCGTTATATCTTTAGCTATTTCAGTTTCTACTCCAGTATCTGATATACCGACTAGACAATTTGAAAAAGATTCGACCTCTTCCAATGGTAAGCAAATATTTATTTTATCTATTTTCTACAAAATTTTCAATACTATAGAAACTGACATGAAAAATTCAACAACTCGATCAATTTCTCGTACTATATTAAAAACAGACCAAACGTAAGTAAATTTAATGAATATGTCTTGGAATCCGGAAAATTTCTGATATCATTATAACAGAAGAGAATGATAATATTCTTTCATAAATATTTATGGTTGTCTACGTCAACCATAATTATCGTCTGCCGAGTGCCATTCTACTTCACTGTGCTCTGCACTTCTATTAGCAAATATACATAGACATGCAGCTTGAGAGTGTGGGTTTTGTATCCACATCCACACCCATACCTTCTAGCTAAAATCAAAACACTTGCCAATAGAAATGTGACAGTTCCAATTGGAAAGAACTGAGCCTAAGCTTTCATAGTCCTAGTTGCCAAATATTTCGTGGGCGATACGATGAACATCTCGTGGGACTTTCTTTATTGGTAGCTAGTAAAAAGTGAACCGCGTCACCTCCCTTCAAATCAAATGATTTTTCTTCTTTGGTAAATAAACTGTTGAATCGTTTTTTAAAAACTTTCCGGATTTTGGGACAATACCAATTTGATTATTTCGAAATAAAAATTTCATTTTTATGTTTAGTTCTGTAACTGAATCCTCTATTCATACTGTATCAAAAGCTGAACGCGATCAAGAAATTCAAAAATATTATCGTAGTGATTTAATTAAACATTTAACTGATTGGCCATCATCTCAATTAGAAAAACAGGTATAGACGAAAAACAAAAACTTTAAAATGTAATTCATATTTTTTTCAATTTATTTTTAGTGTTTGAAACTTTTCGATGATTATTATCGTTATAGTGCTAAAATGTCGACAGCATTTATTGAGCTTAAAGCATTAAAATCGAACTTTCGCATACTTGAAATAAAACGAAGTATTTCAACACAAAGGTAAATATTTTTTTCGGTTAACTATTTGAATAAATTAATTTTTGTATATATAGACTTCTCCGGTGTCAACAACATATTAAAAAACGAGAAGATGATAAACTATTATAAATATTTGTTTTTTCTTTTTAAATGTTTTTTTTCTCTCTATCAGAAATGTGTATTCGCATGCACAATAAACGTTTAATTATTCATTCTTAACGCGAAATTTGTTCGATATTAATTGTTTTATTGTGTCAGATAATATAAATATGTCTTTAACATCAGTAGTTTTCTGGCCAATTTCAAGTTGCAACAGACTTTACTTTCGTTTTTTTCTTCTTCTTCTCTTTTTTTCTTTTTCTGTCTCGTTTTCTTGTTCTTTCTACAAAAAAACAATAAACCCTTATACTCTTGTGTATCAATGTTTTTCTTCTTTATATTGTGTAATCTTTGATTTTGTTGTTTATTCTTTTGAAAAAGTTACACATTATATATATTTATATATATTTAAAGGTAATACTTGTACTCAAAAAATTATTCTACTAGAAAATGATGGGGAGAAGAAAAAATTAAGCTTTTTATTTTTCCTGAGATGTATTTTTAAAGTGAGATAAGATATTAGGTGATTTTTTTCTTTCGTAGAAAGTTTGGAATCTTATTAGCCGATTAAAAATTATCAATAAATAGCATATGCCCTGGGTATAGTTATAGATATTTTTGTATTTGTATAAAAAACATCTTGATTATAATATGATTATAAATTTTAAATTGTTCTAGAAATAATAAAAGCTTATTGTAAAATATAAATTTATAGTCATGTCAATTTATATTAGCTTATGTATAAATAATCTAAACTTATAATGTCACACTGCCTTCTAGTGCGATAAGAATCTACTTAATGCTTTTTTGAATGGATTCAACAATGTGACATCTTATAATGTCATAGTTTCTATTCATAATTAAGTAAGTCTAACATATAATAGTATTTGTACTCATTATAGCCTCTCTATACAAACAAAAGAATACATTATATTTATTCAATAGACAAAAGGTGTTACACGTGACCATTATTATAAAAGTAACGAAGCTATTAATAATTTATATTGAGTAGTTTTTCACATTAGACAATATATTATTTTATAATTGAAAAAACAAAACATCAAATGTCTAACGAGATGTTTATACGGAAATGAAGTCATAGAAATTTGATAGTTCATTGATTAAAATAATGCAAATTTTTTTGTTTAACTAATACATATATCTAAGTTGATTAAATAAGAGATAATATTTCATGATAAAATTATATGTAGATAAAAAAAAACTATCGTTTATTTTCAATAAATTTTATAGTATTAGGATTGATTCAAAAGATATTTGTTTTATTGATAAGAGCAACCATCTTTTTTGTTTTTAGATAGCGTAGGTAGATTAATAATCATCATTTGACTTAATTTTACAGTCATTCAAATAAATCGAATGATGTTTTTTTCAATAATATTATCCTGACCTGATTAAATTCAGATTTATAGTGAATAATAAATGACCTTTCAATGACAAATATTCGTTGACATCCAGTATTTTTTTATTTATGTGCTATTTTATTTAAACGCTCCATTTATAAAAAAATGTGTTTATCGAGTACGGCAAGCATGTCTTTGTGGCAAAGTAATCGTCACGGTTCATTATTTTTCTTACCGAACGCGAGTGACTATCTATTGAATAAATCACTTGTCAATGTTTTTTTATTTATTGCTGTATTTATATAAAAAACGAACACCTTTAATACTCATCATTTTATCTATTTTAGATAATGTCAAATGATAATGATCGCCTTCGCGAATTTATCTCATCGCCAATCGATCTAACGAAATTTCTGGAGGATGCAAAAAATATGAAGGAACGCATAATGTCATTTCAATCTTCATATTCTATTAATCAAAATAATCTTGATTCATTAATTAATTTATCTAAAACATTAAGTGATTATCGTCATCTTGAACAACAAGATGAAACAACAAGAATTGAAAATAATATCGAAGAAGATGAAAGTCAAGGAGGAGGAGGAGTAGACGAAGAAGATACAACATTGTCTAGTACATGGCGTACAAGACGAAAAAAGAAAAAACTTGATCCATCAATAACAAATAGTTTAAAATCTTATCCAGCGTGTATTGAATATTTATATAAAGAATTTAGTCAATCACGTCCACATGCATCTCATGATACAGCTTTTCTAAAAAATATTCGTGAATGTAATCAAGCAATATCAAATATCGATAATGATAGACTTATTTTAAATTTACAAATATTTTTTCCTATTGAATCACGTGATCGTTATCGTCATCAATTAATGAATGAACTTATATGTTTATCCACATTAACATTAGCACAAATTCGTGATGCTATTGAATGCGTCAGTGATGAACAAATACTTGGTGAATATTCACAAAATCCTGATGATATAAATACCAATGGACAACGTGCTGGTGATGCAAATACGGCAGCTTGTTTTATAATTGAATCAATTGTATATGATGATTTACGACGAACAGATGTACGTTTAAGTGAACGAATTATTGAACAAACAAATACAAATTATACACAAGGTACTTCAATGGAATTAACAAGTTTAAATGATCTGAAAATGATTCAACTTGGAAAACCATATATTTATTTACATCAAACAAATTGTGAACATGTTATCGTATTTAGTGAATTAAAATTACTTGAACAAGATCAATGTCATGATTCAAAGTAAATTTATTTATTTGTTATAAAATATTAGTTTGTAATTTTTAGTCTTTATCCATTGTGTCGAATGAAATATCATGGAAGATTTTCATATTGTTTTCTTTGTAATGTTTTTTATGCGAAATGGCTTATACGAAATTCACCATTGATACCTGATGATCCATGTTTATTATGTGAACGATGTTTTAAAGCATGTCATTATGATAAAGATGGAAATAAAGTTGGCGATTTTTCTGCCTATCATTTTCCACAGTTGTAAACATTTTTTTTTTGTGTTTCTTATCTTTAATAAATACAAGGCAAAAGATCGTTTTTTATTGTTCTGTAATAAAAAAAACGACAGAAAAAAAGAATACGTCGGCTTTCAGTTGTTTTTTTCTTTTTCTTCTACAAAAGAAAGAAAAATGTGTAAGTTCACAGATGCATTAGTATAACAGAATAAATTCTATTAACATAACCAATGCAACCACTCCCTCTAGAGTCATGTGTTTTTATGACGTACAAGGCAGCATGCGATGATCTTCATTTCTTTTCTTTTTTTCTTTTAGTTGTTTTTGTTTTCTATGGTCGATATAGACGAATGACGTAGATTACACATATGAAAGTCGTTTCTTCGTTCTATATGTTACTGCTATTACCATCGCTTCTAAAAGGCTGCCGTCGTGTGTTTTTTTGCTTTTCTTTCATTAAAAACAACGCTAACACATAAAAAAAACTGCCCTACTATCACACAATGACATTATTTTCTTTTTTTTTGGCTATACACTATCATCTATATTCAAAAAATAAAATCCTGTTTAGTTTCAAACATAGATTAGTAATCGATTTGCCCGAAAACAGACGGAGCAAAACAAACTTCATACGAAGGTCAGTAAAGTCTTTTTATTGACTGTCATTAGAGAAGAGCAGAGAGAGAGAGAGAAAGGGCATGACAGACTGTATTTTGTGCTTGAATGATTTCACCTGAGCCAACTCTGCCTACATGCTACCGTACATATATATATATATAGAATATCTGCATATCGGCTACCTCATTATCTATCTTATATAGTTAACGATCACTTATCATAGATTTACTTATAATCAATTGATGAATATTTGTTGAAACGAACACTCAAGCAAGATACAAACAAAATCAATTGCAATGTATAGACTGATGAATGAAGGTAAGTGATTTTAATTAAATATATAAGTAAATTAATTTATTGTTTTTTTTGTTTTATAAAGTAACAAACGAAAACAGTAATAGCAGATCATCATCTGATAATCAATCTATTAGTGGTGATGAATATTCAGTTGAAAAACATAATACAAATCGAATTCGATCTAGTATGAAATCTTCTACTGAAGGAACACTTGGTGGAAAATCAATACCACAAAATAATAATAATACATCAAATACAAAACAAAGTTCATCAACTTCACCCTATGATAGACGACCTTTTCCATTTGGACAATGGTAATTAATTAATTAATTAATAGTTTCCAATAAATTTTATTGTCCTGTATATTTTAGTCGAGTTTGTACAGATAAAGCAACTGGTGCTCATTATGGTGTGCCAACATGTGAAGGATGTAAAGTAAGTTTATAACATTGTAAAAAATATACTATCATTGAATAATAAAACACTCTAAAAGGTACATTTTTTAATGTACATTATGGAGTATATTGACGTGTGACGGTTAATGTGACCTCTACTGTTAATAGAATATTTTCCAGTTAAACTTATTAATATTTCATAAGTTATAAAAAAAAAGAAGAAGCGTTTGAATTTCAACAGATGTTCTATAGAATATTTTGAATTATATTATTGTAATAGAAATCATATCTTATACTTACGTGAATTTATTATTATTATTATTGATATCATTAATTTGTTTTTTTTTTCTAGGGATTTTTTAAACGAAGTATACTACGCAAAGAAAAATATCGATGTTATTTTGGTGATGGATGTGTGATAAATACTGATAATCGTAATCGCTGTAAATCATGTCGTTTTCAAAAATGTCTAAAAGAAGGAATGTCAGTTGAAGGTATAAAAATTTTTTGATTTATTTTTGTCCATTAATATGTCAATATGACTTTAGGTGTACGAATGGGTCGTATTCCAAAATTAGTTAAAGAAAAAGCTTTAGCTGAACATCGTTTATCATCATCTAGTATTGAAAATGAAGATCCAAGTTCACCAATTAATTTTGATATAAATTCTTTGGGATTCGCTGATTTTGATCTTAAATTAATTGATGAACAAGTACTCTTAGATGAATTTGAATCAATATCATTTGATAAATTTCCATCAACAACATTCTCATCATCGAATAATTTTCTTAAAGATGATATGAAACATCAATATGGAACAAATCAATCGAAATTAAATCGTTCAAATCAAAAAAATTGTACAGTTAATGATGAGGAGCAATTTTCTAATAATGTTCTTGCTCGTATTAAAAGTCTTGTAACAAAATTATCTCAACCAATAACATCTATAGAACTTGGTGAAGAAAATTCATCTTTTATTCAATATTTACGATCGAAAATGATTGATTTAAGTAATACACATAATGGATGTACCAAACAATTAATTGAAAGAATGAATAGCATGCTTAATAGCGGAGTAAATATAAAAATTATGAATTTTATATTAAAAATTAAATTTTGTAATTTTAGACTAAAGATTTTCCCGGTGATTGGTCATCTATTCAAGATATCCGAGCTGGATTATCAGGTAATTGGAAAAAACAAAATTTCTTTATAATTTAATCAATAAATGTATTTCTAGATGCTATACCATTCCATGTCAAGAATCTCATTACATTTTCCCGTGAGGTACGCATAAACATATTTTTTGACCCTACTAAACTCATTCACACATAAAGGATTAGCTACATGACATTTGGAACATAACTTTCTCTTGTATACACCAATTATAATAGAGTTCATTGAGGAATACAGTTACAATAGTCTATAATATCGGATTCATTTCCTTTTTATCGATTAATTATATATGATACACAGATAGTTAATTTTGTTTTTTTGTATTATAGATGCCAGCTATAAATGAAATTGATTCTGATGATTTTCATAAAATGATGAACAATCGTTTATTTGATTTTTGGATGGTAAATATTTTTATTATAATTTTGTTTTTTTTAAATTTTTTTAAATGAAATGTTTTAGATAAAACATGCACCATTATTACAAAATAATGAATCTTATATTATGTTACCTAATGGTTTACAATATACTCGTAAATGGATGAATAAAATAATTGGTGAAGACATGGTTGAAATCATGTTTGAATTTGCACAAAAATTTAATGCATTAAAATTAACACAAGAAGAATATGCATTAATATTTCCCGTTGTTATTTGTATGAAAGGTAAATAAATATTTTTGCTATGAAATTTTTCATTATAAAATGAATTTTTTAGATGAAACACTTTATGATCAAGAAACAATACGCCATATTTTATATTGTTATTTATATACATTATATACGCAAATGTTAACAACACGTTCGCAAAGTGGAGCACGAACAGTATTTCGTAGTTTATTACAGGTATGAACATCAATATATACATATATATGCCTATAATATTTTATTAATTTAAATAGATTTTAACTCTTTTACCAATATTAAATGATTTACAAGAGAAAAAAATCGATTCACTAACTCCAGAAAGTAAGTTTATTATTATTTATTTATTTATGTAACTAAATCTATTTATTTATTATAGTTATGGATTCGGAACTATAATGTATCAGTATAGACGATTGTTTTCTTTTCTCATTCGTTCAAGTTCTTTCATATAGCTCAATGATGTAGACTAACCTTTTTTTGTTTGTTTTTTTTTATGTCTGTATGTGTGAATACGTATTTATGAAAAAAAAAAGAAATTATCTGACAAAAAAATTCTTTTTATTTTTGATAACAGATGCAAGATTTAAAAGTAATGTCATGAAAATCTCGAATACAATTTTGTAAATGATAATCTCAGTATAATATTAAGCAAAAAAAATTCTTTTTGAGTCTTGCGTATATCTAAAATATCATCATGACCCTACTGTAGATAAACGCATCTATCAAGATGAGACACTCGCTTGTACATAAAATATACCATATGTATGTTATTAAGTCCCTAAAAATAGTACGATGTCAACACAAGATAAATGTTGAAAAAGTCAGAGTAACAACATTAACATAATATCTCTTTCGGTCAAGGTTATATGACACAAACGAAACCTATGTGTATAATTGTGTGACTTAAAATAGTATTATCAACTGTAGACTGTTACAACAAATATTAAATTAGAAGCGACTTTCATTGTATTACTTCTTAAAAACTAATATGATCCATTAAATATTCTATAATACATCTTATAAGTGTGTAGTAGCCTTTTATTGAATATATCTGAGACAATATAGCTTACTGTTTAATTTTTTTCCTTAACTTTATTTATTTTTTTTGACTAACGAGGGAAATTTTTTCAGATATTCCTCTTAGATTTCAACGAGTTTTAATCTATAATTACTATGTATTATCCTAATAAAAACCCTGAAAGGATTTCAGTTGTAATTGCTTTCGTTTTTGACTCCATAAGACATAATATACAATATTAAACAATCTAAAGTTTTAAATTAGCGAAATAATTTTTTGTGCATTAAACATTTGAGATCGATTTCATTAAGTAAGATGAAATTCCACTCATCAGAAATGGAAAAAAACTGAGAGGTTGAAATTTCTTAAGGATATATTGAACGGTACCATAAAATAAGAACTTCTGACTTTTATATCGTTTTTTAATGAAAATTTAGATTTTTTAATCTTGTATTTATGGTTTATGGAGTCAAAAACAAAACAATTATAACCCAAATCCTTTCAAGGTTTTTATTATGATACTGTGTATTATTTATAGACTAAAAATCAATGAAATCCGAGAAGAAACACCTGCAAAGATTCCCTTGTAAACTAGATATTTTTGTTATAGAGGTATAATTCAAAATACAGCACATTTTTTAGAATAATATTGTTTTTAATATCATATCACTGGATTAATTCATTACTTATTTATCTATCTAATTAAAACTATTTGAAGAAAAAAAATATATATTGTTTTGAAGTTTTTCTTACTAAATAATCAAACTTTCATTTGTTTTTGTTAGAATATTCTGTATTATATTAAATTTATTGAATTGCATTAAAACTAATACATGAAATTGCTCTGCTCTATATTTTCCTTCATTAAAGACGAATAAATCAGTTTTATTATTTTTAACTATTATGAAAATTTAGTTATTTAATAACCCTATAAGAGACTGAAACGACATCTTTATTAAATGAAACAGAAATATGAATATATATCAACTGCTTTTTTCAATGAGAGAAATCGAGATTATTCATGAAAAACATTCACATGGAGAATATGGCTACGAGACAAGATGACGGATACATTCGAATATCTAGATGTTTGACATGAGGAACTTTTTCCGTTCATGTTTACGAAAGTTTTCACATGAATTTCGATAGCACGTTTTAATCTAATAACAGTCTATATGATTTTATCACGTACGAATTATTCGTCTCGAGTTTTACTACTGACAGTATAAGATACAACACAGAAATTTAATCAATTGAATTTTTACATCTAATATCACATAGAAGTAATGAGATACAAAGTCATTTTTTTGAAACGACATTCTTCACTTTTAGTCTCAAAATATTTGTTTCTTTCTTTATAAAACAAAAATTTTCTATTTTTCCAATTCACTTTTTTACATTTTATATGACTTCTCTTGTTCTTATCAAAAACAACAAAGTTCTTTTCATTCACTAATCTATTTTAAGTCATAAAATAATATATGAGAACAAAATCCGCAACATCGAGTTACCAATTTTATTCATATGAAAATTAAACAATGATTCGTATAAAACAAATTTTTCTTAGTGCAATCATTCATTATCTTCCAAGTATCTTGTGAATCTTTTCTCTCGATTTGTCATGTCTTGATATTCAATAAAATACGATCTTCGGAAAAGGTATCTTCATTGAAGAAGAGAAAATGAAAGATGAAAAGATATATACAGGGTGGCCGAAAAGTCACGCACCAAACAAAAAATTGAATATCAACCTTACGGCTTGAGCAAAGAAGCTGATTTTTTTACCAGTGATAGAGGCTTGTATACGCTTTATATTCATAAG
>CAJNOI010001569.1:0-13923 GCA_905250115.1 Adineta steineri | reverse complement strand
ATGGTGCCAATTCATTGAGAATTTTCGAAAAATCAACTCGACGTTGTAATATTTCATTTGTAATTTTGATTGCTAAATCTTTTGCACAATCATCTTTATCTTTACAAGCAATATCAACATAATGTGTAAAAGAAATTGTTGTTGAATCCATCACTTGTAATTTACCACGGCGTTGATTATTTGAATTATAAATTGTACTTGCTGAAAAACTTGTCAATTGAAACATATTTTGTTCTGCACCGAATGTAAAAGCAAGATTTGCTACACATGCACCGGCTGAAACAGTTTGATTACATACTTCAGGATAAATAAATAATGTAGAACTATTATATGAAAATAAACAGTCTGTAGTGCATCAAAGTGCATTACAAGACAAAGATGATAGAAGAGAAAGAATAATGTATGTTAAATAAAATGACATACTGGAAAACGAAATAGTGTCTTATGACTGTTAGTTATATATTACATTTTTTTTCTCTTTTATTTTATACAATTATTTATTTTGGTGATAAGAGAACCATAGCAATATTGTGTTTTTCTTCTTCTGAATCATTGATACTGAAAATATATCATGTCATATTGACCGAGAAAAAACTTGAAAGAATGAAAGTATTCAGATTTCATGTTGATAAATATCTATGTTCTCTTTCTCGTAGAAAAGAGTCTAGCAGAAATAAATTGTTTGCTTTCTTGCTTGCTTGTATGTCCACACTTCGCGGATTGGTTCAAAAAATAGCTAATAACACAAAAGGAATCTCTTTTCTATAAGGGTTTACCGAAGGGTTATCGGGATCGACGAACTCAAATCTAAAGTCGGTTTTCTGAAATTGTTTGATTAAATAGTTTATTGGTCGTGAAGACACACCGTTTCTACGAGAAAGAGCTGAGCAAGTTGTGCCAAGAGAATAGAAGGACATCCTTTCTAATAACCCTCTCCCTGCTTTGCGTATTAGATATAGTCAGTCTCAGCACAAACACTTTGGATGAACGTTAGACTCAACGTGGTGATACAATTATTCTGAATTGTATTGGAAGACTCGAAGACGGAATAGAATCTAGAACCTTAAGCTCAGTAAAGTAGCAATAGGGATCATTTTTATTATTTTATTATTATTCTATTGTTGTTGTTATATTCTACTTTTATTTATTCAATAAAAGATATTTATTCATTACATTTTCCGTTACACAAGTCTCTAGACCAGCGTAACTTGTTTAGTATTTATTAATATTAATTGCGTAAAACAAACTATGAAATTTCTCTATATAATATTCCATAAGGTCGTATATAATTTGAATTAAGGATGTGGGTGTGGGTATACGATTGATCCAATCAAGCATATTCACACCCGCCTATCTTCAAGATGGTGATTACGGTGATGCATTCGCTTGGTTGCAATCAACAGTGGACTAAACTTTTATCCATGGTGCTCATCAGTTGATTATTATCATTCGTACCAGTGATCTTCATCGAGTGGGAGCTTTTCAAACTGTACAAAGAATTGATCACACAATTTCAACAGTCAGAAATTTATATCCTGGGATCAACTTTGTTTGGCGGCTTCTCTAACAACGTACTTGAAATACTTCGTTTCTGCTCGAAGAGCTTGCAGTTTTAGAAGAGATCGAAAAATGTAACATACTTCTACTTGAGTTAGCGACCAAAAAGAAGTTTGGCACTATTCAGCCAGCAATACCTATTAGGTATATGTATGATGGTTTACATCCATCGAAATATAGAGTTGAAATGATGGAACACGCAATTCGCACGCATCTATACAAAAACAATATGATTTACTCATCGTCGTCTTTAACTAATCATCATCATCTTCACCACAATACATTTTCAGTACGTTTAATGTCAATAAATTTCTAATAACATTCGATACTAAAAATTAAGTAAAATATCGTTCAACAATAAATATCATTCAACAATAAATACAATTCAACGATGGATATAGTTAAACAATAGATATAATTCAACGATGAATATCAATAAATAATAAATATCATTCCAAGATAAATGTAATTAAAAGATACATGTAACTCAATGTGAATTATTGATAAAAATAGATGTAACTCAATGAATATTCTTTACAAAAATTAGATTTAATTCAGTGAAAATTGTTTATAAGACGTAGATATAACTGAACAAGAATTATTTATAAAAATTAGATATGCTTCGATGAGAATTTTCAATAAAAAATAGATATAGTTCAATTAGAAACATCAATAAATAATAGATATAATTCGATGAGAAATTTCAATAAAAATAGATATAGTTCAGTGAGAAATTTCAATGAACGATAAATATCAGTCAAACATTAATATCATTAAACATAATTTCATAACAATAAATTCTTCAACGCTGTTCTGACAATGAGAAAAAGCAATAGAAAAATCTGAAAAAAGGAAAAAAAGAATACATTGACAGATATCGAATATATATGAAGAGGAATGACAGATAGAGTATCACTGACCTTCTAATAGACGTTGTCGTTCGTCAGTTAAATCATATAATGTTCTACAGGGAGTACAAATAGTATTAAGAAGTATAGTAATATTAGAAAACGAAGAGAAATAGTCCGTTTACTTCTCCTGATGATCGATCATCGAAAGAAGTAGTAGAAAATAGATGATAAAGAAATTATCCGAAACCAAATTACTCGGGAGCAACTTCTATCTGTTGTTAAGAAGTTAGGGCCTGATAAGAAGAAACTTAATAAGAAAACATGGTATTTGAATGATTTCACGTGTTCTGATGAATCTGCTTTTAGCTGTTTATTATAAAAATTTAAATTAAATCAAACAGTAAGTATACATCACTCTTTATATAATTTCTGGTGACGATCCATCTGAAAATCCAATAAATTTTGTCAAAGAAGACAGTAAATTAGAAAGAAAAGAGTGAAGGTGCGTGTCCTTTAATAAAATCTAAAATAAAGCCGCTAACGTGTAACGCATCTATTCTATATCCAAGAACTCGTGGTGCACGTCGGCATCAGCCGAACCTATCGGAAATAATTGAGGCATCATTTAAACTGAGCGCAAAACAATGGAAAAAACTTTATGATAGCAGTACACGTGGAATGAAATCGAGTTGGACACACACGATTTATACTAAAGTGTGCTCATGCAACTTCCATCGCTATCTCGTTTTTTTCGCTCCATAGCCATATGTAAGTCTCCTTCTTGTAAGCGAATATTTGAAATTTTTATTAGAGATGAACCAATTCTGAAACAGGGCGTCGTTAGCCGTATACGAGCTATTCGAGATGAAAATCATAGTGTAGATGAAAAGGCATTCGTGCGAAAGTTAACTGGAAAGGGTAGAATGGATGTGAGAATAGCAGCTGATGCAATCGGCTATTTAAAAGTCTTCCAGCAAAAGATCGATAATGCGAATCAAGAGATGTTAAATGCTCGTAATTTTATAGGATGCGAATCTATGGGAGCTATAAAACATGTAGCAGTAGATTGTCGAATTTTTTTTTCAACTAGATGAAGACATTTTCCATGATTGCCGCGTCAGACAGCAACTACTTGAAGACATGGATGTTATTTCTACCAAGATAAAAGGTTATGTGCAAGTTATGGGTGCGGAACCATTTCATTTACATGTCACTACATAAGCAAATGGTTTAAGATTAATCACCTATTGTGCATATATTGCCGACTCACATATATATATCGACGCAACTGGATCGATCGTGAAAAATCTGCCTCATCAAAAGCGAATATCATGCCAACATATATTCTTCATTATCAACTGATGTAAGTAGATAGTTACTATAATGAGTCAGTAAATAATCTCATAACTAGCATCGTCTAGATAGAGAATAGATAAAAAATGTTGTTTTAACAATAAGAAAAGAATTATGTTCATTTTTATTTATTTTCTCTCTTCCTCTCTCTCTCTTTTACTCTAGATGAATGAAATATTGACCGATCACTGAACAGCGAAAAGGGAAAAAAATCTTTATCTTCGATCGAATTTCGCTTGGTGATAGGCAGTCTTACTGCTCGTTCTACTTGCCTGATGAAGAAAAATATTTTCCCATCATTTTGGTTTCCTGTGACCTTGCTTTCTTATCCTCATCCATCATATCAGAAAAAAAGAAAAGAGTTGTCAGCTTCATTTTTCCAACTACTATGTATGACTTTCAAAATTACAATACTAGATTGAAGGTATTTAAGCTTTCTTTCAATTAAAATCTTCTTTTTGTATTTGCTTATCTTTCTAGCGTCCCATGAAAGTTGGAAACCCGTCAACACAACAACAACTGATGACCGTTCAACAAGCAATGAATGTAATCCGAGAAACGGTGACTCACGATCCCCGCATTAATTTCAGTTAAGGAGCTTGAAAAACTAATGGCTCTATATAATAATACTGGTAAAGACGACTCATCAGTACCATGAAATCTCCGGAATACTACAGAACCGGTCGTTTTCTTGCCGGATTGTTCGACCTGGATGAAGAGCTGGTGATCCTGCATAACAAACTGATAAACAAAATTCAGCACTACAATGAACATTCTCGACACAATCTCAATGATCTGTTGTGCTACATATCATCGAAACTTTTTTCATCGTCGTTGTTGTGATATTTTTTGTATTTGTTAAAAATAAAGAGTAACATCAAGTATATCTCGATTAAGAAAAATGGGTCTTTTTTATTTTAAATATCTTATTTTTCTTTCATTTATTAGCCTCACTACTAAGATATTTTTTTTGAAAGGTTAATATTCGATATATATGTAACGATATGATTTAAACAAATAAACAAAAAAAAATAGATAAAATAAAGAGTATTGAATTTATAGATTTTGTTGATGTAAAATCTCTTTAAATATATATTATTGTTTAAATATACATAAATAGATAGACAGAAAGTGAGAAAGAGAGCTAGATGTTCTTTGATCATATTGAATTTTGTCATAAATATTAACTAATCTTTTATATTGAATTATTTTATTTGAATAAATGGAAATAAATAAATTTCTCAGTTGGTTGTGGGTATAGGATTGATCTGATCAAGCACACCCACACCCACACCCACACCCTCAAATCATCTAATTCAACGTCAGGAAAACTTTATCAATTATTTTTGTCTTTAACAAATAATAAAGATCATTTATTAGATCAAGAAATCTTTAATAATCTTATTTTTATAAATACTGAAAATTTAAGAATAAAACTAAATTAAATAAATAAAAAATCCAATAAATTTTATTCAATTTAATATATATTCAATATATAGCTAAAAAAATGAATTTAATAACAAATATTTTTAGGGCAAAGTAACTTTGATCGAATATATTTTCTATGAACAAAGTTTTTTTTTTTCAAAGCTTTTTATGTTGAACATTTTTCATTATATTCTTTTTTTTGTTTGTTTAAAAAATAATATTTAAATTAAAAGATTGATTCTTTTTAATCGAGTTATACTCGATGTTCCTCTTCTTTTTTTATTGAACTTTTTTTATCAAATACAAGAAAACACGACGACGACGACGACGACGAAAAAATTTTCCATGATAAGTACCAACCATATCATTGAGTGTGTCGAGGTGTTGGTGTATTCAGGTTATTTGCTTTTATTACCATCATCATGTAGAGCCACGAGCTGTTGAAGTTCCTGAGCTGAGGCGAGTTCGGGATGGTTGACGATGGTGTTACGGATGATGTCCATTGCCTGTTGTAGTTGTTGTTCTGGTGTCAATGGTGGTCCGACTCGTAATGGGCGCTTAAAAAATATATAAATAATAGTGAAAAATGGGAATAAATAAAGGTTCCGTGGAATATTGAGGATAGATGTCCACTTGTGCCGATCCTCCTTGTGCAGTTGTATTTTGCTCTCTTTCTTGTGCTGTTGTATGTTCTTCTTCGCCTTGTGCTGTTTTATCTTCCACCGACATTGTAAATTTTCTGTATTCTTACAAATTTAAAAAAATTAAAAAAAATAAATACTGATGATGAATATGATTAAATTAAATCAAGTATCTTCAGTTGAATTTTTAATCGAATGAAAAGCATCAGATCTAACACTTGTAAACGATAAAAAGAAAAGGATTATTCGACATCCATGATTTATATGATTCAAGTAATGGAGAAAAGACTGATGAATTGATCGCAAATAAAATCTTTGTACTCTCATTCTAATTTTTGAAAGATTTTTTTTGAAAATGTCTCAGATAAAGGATCCATATAAATAATAATCATAAATATTATGAGGAATGTCGCTCATATCAATGTCCATATATAAGGCCAATAAGATCTTTATATGTATAAATGAAATGAATCATTCATTTCTTCTTCTTGTTATGCTCGTTCTAATTTATTTTATTTTCTTCATTATCTTCTTTCTAAGATCAATAGAAATCATATTGAATTAAAGACCAAGATTTTCTACTATGTCACTATGATTTTAATATTGTTCATCAAATGTTAATATTATAAAAGTAGATTATCAAAAAAAATAAGAATTCTGTTTTATAAAATAATTAATATATTTCTATTAGGAAGATCGAGTTTGTATATGTGAATTACCCCACCACCCACACACACACCCAGAATGTCGATGGAAGATAAAACAGCACAAGGAGAAGAAGAACATACAACTGCACAAGGAAGAGAGCAAAATACAACTGCACAAGGAGGATCGGCACAAGTGAACATCTATCCTCAATATTCCACGAAATCAAATAAGGTTAGTAGATACTGACATAGATATAAGTTGTTTTGTCTCTCTCCACTTCCTATTAGGAATAGAAAAATAGAAACCAATAGTAGAACAGAAAAAAGACGAGAATATTTGTTTTCTTCGGTCAAGTTTGCTCATTCTATTAGACCGATGAGGAAAAAATATTCCTCTATCGTTCTTCTTCTTCTAACCTCGCTACATATCCCAACCATCTCATACGCAAAAAAAAGAAAAGAGTTGTTAGCTGCATTTTTTTTGGCCCAATATGTGTAATTTACAGAACCAGACTAATAGAGTAAAGGTTTTAAATTTTTCTAGTTTTTTTTATTAATTATATTTATTTCTTTTTTTTTGTCGAGGCCCTTAAGAGTTGGTCAACAAAACCAGGTTAAAACACTTAATCAGGCGTTGGACGTTATACGGCAAACAATGCTTAATTATCCAACATCAGTTCGTGATAAACTGGTCGCAATATTGAATAGTAATGGTAACAGCAATTCATCAACAGCGCAATCACCATCGACATCAATACAACCACAACCACAGCCACAATGACATTACTTCATCTTATTATGTTGTTTTAATGTATTGTTATGTACTTGTTGATGTGTACGCTTTCGAAAAAAATTAATTAATTAATTAACAAACAAGAGCAACATCGAGTATATCTCAATTAAGAAAAATAGGTCTTTTTTTATTTTAAATATCTTATTTTTCTTTCATATATTAGACTCACTATTGAAGAGTATTTTGAAAAAACTCATATTCAAGATATACATATATATATATATATATAATAATTTAAACAAAGGAAAAAATATGAATAAAACAAAGATTATATTAATATAAAATTTGTTTTTAAGTCTAAATAATTGTTGAAATAAATATAAATAGACAAACAGAAAAAGAGAAAGAAAGCTAGATCCTTTTTGATCATATTGAATTATTTTATTTTGAATTAAATGAAAATGAGTCAAAGTTTTCCTGAGTTGGGTATGAGTATAAGATTGATCTGATCAAGCACATCCACACTCTCGAGGTGCAAGATTTTTGAGTATTTAAACGTACTCTGACATCGTCAGTTATCAAATATATATAAACGTGTTTAAGGTATCATATTCGCTATTGCTATTATATGATGTATTCATTTCAATCTAATACAACCTTAACTTGTTGAAACTTCATCTTCACGCCTTTGCACAGCCAAACCCTATCATTTTCATCAAGTCTGAGTATGCAAGATATTTTATTAAAATACAATTCGAATCAATAGATCATGTTAATACAAATTAGTAGATAACAAACAATGATCAATAGGTTCCAAACGATATCTTTACGACTAGCCATACTAGATACAATTGTACTAATACTAGTCGTCTGTATAGTGGTATTATTAGAGTCTGAAGTTAGTCGCCAAATATCCATCAGTGAAGACGCTGTAACATCCTGACGACCTAAATTACCTAAACCCCAATTCTCTTCTAACAGTTTTGGAAGCGAATAAAGATTGAATTTTCCTGGTATCTTGACCGCAGAATATAAATAATCTGTTCCCCACATAAGCGCCGGTATGTGATTGGTTTGACCGGGATTACTTTCATCTTCATCAAAAGTTACAATTAATAATGTTCCACGCATAAAATTAGAATCATTTAAATAAATATTTAACCAGTTTTTTAAATAATTGCCTGCATAAATGAGATCAGTATCATGGGCATCATTCTTTATGTTAGGTGTATAGAAGGAGAATTGTGGTAACTCTTGATTTGCTAAATCAATTGCTAACTGGTCTGCATTTACTATTTTTTTACATTCAGTTGTATTGTTTCTTACTGCAGCACTGAACATGAATGGATTATGTCTTCGAACATATAAACCGTTCGAAAGTTCTATCGCATCGTTACAATTGGGACTTGTCATTGTGGGAAGTGGTGTGTAATTTTCTTGATAAGATTTCCAACTGACTCCAGCTCTATTTAATAAATCAATGATTGTTGTTTCATTTGTAGAACAATAATTATTATCCTTGCAGTTTAACGTAGATCCTGCGATCATAGAAACATAATTCGGCTGAGATGGATGAGTGATCGCATACATGTCTGTCAACCAAGCAGAACTCTGAATAATAGATTGCCAAGCAGGAGAACTTAATGTTTGATCGTGACCACGATTTTCCATAATTAAAACGAATATATGATCGAATAATAATGGATTTTGAGCAGAAGCAGGACCAGATCTTGCAGTTTTCTTTATAATTAAACTGTTGTCGTTGATCGCTGCTATTTGATTCGTCTTCAAACAAACAATACTACATAATATACTGTATGCAATCCACAACATGTTTGCAAAAAGATTATCTTAAAAATATGAACAAAAATTTATCAGTGAATTAATAGCCATGCCAGTGATTGCGAAGTAGAACGAAGGAAATACTGTTAAAACACCTACATTGTGATGAATACAAAACATGTCTGTTCTTGTGTGCTTAAAGAGAAAATAGTACGAACGAACGAATGATTCATTGCGCAAAACAAGAATACTTTAACTCATCATCAAATCTAAAAACTGTTCAATTAATTAGACAAGCGCTAAGAAATAAGATGAATGACATTCTAGAAATGTTTCTCAGTGAAATGCTCAGTTACAGGATATGATTAGCTATTGCCGACAATAATATATTGTCGCTTGAGTTGATCTATATAATAAAATTCGCCCATAAGTGTTATTCAATATTGATGCATGCTACGCGCCTTCTGATCTGCACATACTCGCCTACAGTAGAACAAAACACATACAATCATTTGTGACTCATGTTAATCAAATTTACTTTGAATCAAACTATTGACATGCAATATTTGTCAATTTCAAATAAGACAACTACACTCACGTAAATATTCTTTGTGTTGAAATGTTAAGAACGAACACATCCAAACGCAATTGAAGTGATATATTTCTTGTGTTTATACACGTGATTAGTTTTAGACACGTATTTGTAATAAAATTTCGTTCAAAACAAAATTACTTTGAATTCTAAGCTTATTAACTGAATTTCTCAATACCAGTGTGGGTGAGGGTCAAGAAAAAACACTCATTCACTATACTTTCATCCGTCCACATCCTCAAATCGAGGAAAGTGTCTATTAAATGTTGTTCTTATGTGAAGTAGGAATTAGTGTTGCTGTAAACATTATTAATCTTGAAAGATCATCATTTCTTTTACAAAGATCGACTTACAGAATATGAAACTAATCCTTATGTAAGAGTGTGACTGACATATTTTGTTATAAGGCGCAAAACTCATTATTAAATTATGAATATAATCTTTGGTCCAGGCTTCAGCTTTCATATGCAAGAGACAGCTGTCAGCTATATTTTTTCTTCGTATCAGGAGATAATTTTAAATGAGAGTGTGACGTCAATTAGCATTTTTTCTTGACAATCCTTTGACTGATTATATATTATACCTTTTGGCCGATATATGCGTCGCAGTTCTTGAAACGTTATCACAGAATAAATTAATTATGCTTCTGGATATATGAGATGTAAGTGTCTGGTTGCGAGTAGAAGAGAAACATATTAATCATCTACATTCATTTCTCATAGAGAGCTTTGTGTGCACATTTCCATATATTATCATACAGCTTTTATCGTTACCACTACTCTACAACAGAATGACGATAATCGATGACATAGCCTTGGGAAATCGTTATCTCAACATAATTATTGGTATCCTATTTTTTGTCTTTGGTATTATTGGTTCTCTTTTCAATTTAGCTTTATTTACACGACGACGTCTTCTCTCGAATCCTTGTTCACAGTATGTTCTCATTGCATCTTTATTGGATCTCGTTCTTCTCATAACAAATTTAAGTTCACGTATTGCAACTGAAGGATTCGGCGTGTCCAGTGGATTTTTATTTACCGTTGGTGTTTGCAAACTTCGAACATGGATTGTTCCCTGGTTAGGTCTAGCATCTCTAACATGCAAGGCACTATCTTCATTTGATCAATGGGCATGTACAAGTCGTTCAAACAATTTTCGGAAATGGAGCAGTGTAAAACGAGCTCGTTTACTTGCAATGACTTCAATCATTATTTGGTCATTGCCCTCCATACCCTTTATGATTTACATGGATATGGTGAAGGTAAGCTAGTCTGATGGAGGTCTCCGTTTTGAAAATAGATTCGACTAAACTGACTAAATTTCAAATGAGTTCCTACTTTTCGAATAAAAAATTAGATATATATTACTGAGAAATTTCGAAAAACAATATTTAACCAATAACAATTCGAATGGTTTTCTACTAGTTTATAGATGCAACCTAAAGTTGTCTTCCACGACATATATAATAAGATTCCTATGACTTGACTGAAATTTACACGTTGTGAATGTAAATTATTACTCGAATTTGGATTTAGTTATATCCTATTCTCGATATATGAAAGAAAAGAATATTTTAAAACTTAAAATCAAGTTCGTACTGCGTAAACTAACGGAGAAATTTATCTTGCGACTTTCATTGTAAAAGCTTCAATAACGAACGACTAAGTCAAATGTAAAACGACGTCAGGTGAAAGACGTAGTAGATGACTATGCCTATTGATATATTTACTGAGACAGTTGACATACATTTGAGCTTTTTCTATTGAAAAAAATAATTTGATTTTTTCTGTTCACCTTTTTTATTCAAAAACTACTCAAATAAATCATAGAAATATGTTGATTGAACTACAGCAAGAAGAAGAAGGGAAGACTGTTATATGTAACTTTTCTTAAAACTATTTTGAGTTATTTACTACAAGTCAATTTTAGGAATAAATAATATAATAATCACTGTTTTTCTTCTAGAAGGCTAATGGCTCACTGGTTTGCACGAATACAAGTCAAGTGTATGCACTTGCGTTCGCCTATTTCATCAATCCTGTCCTATTGTTTCTCGTGCCTCTCATACTTCTCTTCTTCTTTGGTTATAGAGCCTATCGAAATATGCGTATGCTCATGAGTCGAACTGACCATCAACACGTTCGTCGATTTGAACGACAACTCAGACGAATGATTATTTTTCAAGCAATTGTATCTGCATTTTCCACTATCCCATTTGGCACACAATATATTTATACAGCTGCTACGATGAATGTCGTCAAAGATGCATGGCGTGTAGCAGTGGAGAGTCTCGTTTTTACTCTGTCGAAATTGAGCTTTTATATAACCAATATCATTCCATTTTACCTTTATATCGCGCTCTCGAGTGAGCTTCGTTCAATAACCAAGAATCTACTTACATGTCGTTTCCGTAATAACCATGTCGGAAGCGAGCCTAATGCAACGTCGACAATAACGAGCAATCAGCAAAGGCTTTTTACCATGAAAACGATCAAGACAGTGAGCACACAACGAATGCCAACAGTCGCATGCAACTGAGAAAGATACGCTGGATTCTTTTTTTCTCTAGATGCTGTCAGTACAGCTTTCCTAATATTGCAGCTATTACGTATCATAAATTGCTTTAAAATATTATGAAATAATTGTTGTCTTTGTTGGAAGTAAAGTCATTGTAAATCATCGACACTAGATAGGTGTGGGTGAGTATGGGTCAATCATTCTCTAATTAAACAAAAACGCACACCTCTTTTAACAGTATAAATAATGAGCTATTAAACCACTATAAATTAATCCTTTCATATACTTTTGTCTACTTGAGAAAATAAATTTAAAAAAATACTCGAAGAGGTTCGAAATTTTATTATTTAATGATGAAATCAATCTAAACGATTTTACAAAATAAATGTGGAAACTTCGGATTGTATCCGAGAGTTATGTGTACTGCAAAAAGTATATATGGAAATCATAGGGAAATATCAGTATTTTTGTAATAACTCGGGAACGCCTCGTACAATTAGGCTCAACTTCAAACTCGACCGAGCCCTTTATGAGTCTAAACTGTGTAGAAGATTTCATCAAAATCTACCTCTCCTTTCGCAAAGTATCGTGTAAACGGCTGGCCGAACACACTGATCGATTCTAGTAATATACTCACTTTTTGAGTACACTAAAAAGTGAGCACCCGCAGGGACTAAGGGGCAATTCCTTAGTGCGCTCAAGGATAAATTCTTTTAGACAGATTGATCAACATCAATCTATTGTGAACTTCACTTTTTGAGTACACAAAAATAACGTTGACTCTACGGAGAACAAACGAATATCACACAGACACACTATTAAGGTATATGGCTTTTTCATGGTTTTTCACAAGTGTGATACTGAAGACATATCGAATGCTGCATATCTACCCCTTGTTACTTTACATCATTTTATAGCTCTTGACGAGTTCTGTCTATTCTAAAAAAAAGTGCTATTGGTAGTATGAAAAACAAGCAAATATCGCACTGACACATTATCAACATATATGCGTTTTCTATAGTTTACCGATCCTGTTGTATAGAGGAAATCTTGTGTGCAACCTACTTACTCCTATAATTTAGTACCATCTTGTAGCTCGTGAAATTCTCTATTGAATGATATATAATAAGTGGAATTTTATTTGACTCTGGTAGAAAAATTGCTTACGAGAACGCCATTATATTACTTTTTCCCAAAAAAAAATATAAAAAAAATCATAGGGAAATATCAGTATTTTTGCAATAACTCGAGAATGGCCCAGCCAATTAGGCTTATCTTCGAACTGGACTGAGATCTTGATGAGACAGTTCTGTGCACAAAATTTCAGCTCAATCGGATGAGCCTTTCAAACGTTATCGAATAAACGGATGGCCGGACGGACACACTGATCGATTCTAGTAGTGTACTCACTTTTTGAGTACACAAAAAACTGTTTTATGTACTTTCGTTCTTTGTTCGTTTTACAAAGGAGAAAAGGCTCTATACGAACCAGACTTTTTAAGCTTCTCTACTTAAAAATAAATCTATCTTTTTTGACAAGAAAATCTTAAAAAATCTCTTTTAATCCTCAAATGACATTAAACCATCTACGAGTTGATGATTATTGAAATACTTTCGGCTTAGTCTAATCTGGAAATACCAATTATAGAGTAATAGTCTGTACTTATTCAGTTTATCTTGATATTTTTCAAAGGGAAAAGACGTCGCTATATGTTATTATTTATTTTTAGTGTATTCGTTCTATTTAATACAAATTTCAAAATAATCACACACATTACATGTACAGCGTAATTTAGTTTGAGTATCAAGGTACAGAATA
>CAJNOI010001567.1:0-13950 GCA_905250115.1 Adineta steineri | reverse complement strand
CGTTTGCATTATACTCACATTCATAGCCATATCCACATCCACACCCTGCTAGTAATAGTAATAATAACGTTAAAAATCATTACATTTTACCGGTAACGGTAATGTGACAGTCCTAATTAAAAATAAATATATGCTCTTTACATATTATGAAACTATTTTTTCTTAAACACAGAAAAAAGGCGAAAGAGTTTAAGTCGTAGGTAAAAAAAGTGAACTGGGGATAGATCTATGATTTTAAATATTTTTTTCTTTTTCATAAGGTTTATCAATGTAGTAAACGAACTGATGCTAATTTACTTTAGCATTTGGCAAGTTGGTTACATCAAATTCCTAATATGTTGTTTGCATCACAAAATAATGATAATTCGACGATTCAAGTTCCATTTTTAATATCTGAACATAGACAAGAATTGCATGATGGTCGTCCATTTGGTATTTTTCGTCGATCTGGAATGAGGAAGGTTTTTCATACTGCTGTACTGCTGAACCTGGTTATATTGGTCCAAACAGAAAAACTGTTCGACAAAAAATAGCTGCAATATACTCGTCATATACAGACCATTTACGTTCTCTTCCCATCAAAAGTGATTTTTTAGCACTCACAAGTGATTTACGGCGAAGCTCGTAGCGAGTGCATTATAGAAGCCTTACTGGTCATATATTTACAAATACATATGAAACTGTACCAGCTGTTCTTGGCTACCTTCGCATCATAGGTCGTAATGTATCAACAAATATTGAACGTTATATTACATTTGAATTAAATCGACTTCAATTTAAATCTGAACAAATTATTAGCATTACAACAAGGGTGTGTATGTGAATGTGAGTGATAGAATCAATATTCACACCAGTATTTATGACATCATACCTACCCACCCCACACCCAAGATGCATGAATAAAAAGAAGATGAGCAGGACGCTTATCTTGTGGGAATGGGCATGTTCGGAAGTGAAGAAAATCTCATTCAGAAATGCTAGAAATTATCATTTTGTGTTTCATCCTTCGAAACGACATTTGTAATTACGCAAGATAGTCATGGTTATTGCATCAGTATATTCAAGATAATTGCGCAATATTTCGTGTATAAATAGATCAATTTTGTTTGTTAAAAGTTAATCTCTTCCCTTCGTAAATAAACTACTACGTAAAAAGATATTCAAACTTCTCTTTCTTCCATTCATGAGAAATATGGTGCAAAAATTTGACTACAGTACTCCAATACATATATGTAAACATAATTCGAATGTTTTTTTTTCATGATTATGTCAAGTCAAAAGAAAAGGAAGTAAAATGACGAAGACTATAAAAAAACAGAATTGGCGATAATAAACGTATCACAAGAATAGAACTGCATATATATCATGAAAATATTATGATTCATTGAATTACCTAAACGAATGTAAGTGGAGGAAGAAACAAGCAATTTCAATGAGTCAGCATGAATATATATTTCGTCAGTTGCTTCCTATCTGACGTAAATGTCACGGTTGATTGATTTCATAAATCAATCTATGTTGGAAAAAATGAAATTACTTTTACCAACTATAAAAGGAACGAAATCAGCTACAAAGACGTAAAGCAAACTCACATATTTCACAAATATATCGTACAATACGCGCGTAAGTTTGACTTTAAATATTAATTTGACCATAGTGTTAAGACTTAAAGTTGAATTTAAGTGTACTGATATATCGGCGTCCCTCTTCAATAATTTTGAGGGTGTGGATGTGGGGGTGAGTATGGATACTGTATTCGCCTAGTACCTTCATCCACGAAGGATAGCACAGAAGCTCCCTTGAAAAACGCCTCCCCATGATCTACTTCATTTGTGCGCTATCTTTTGAACAAAAGCATAAAGGGAAGAGGACAGTATTCTTTTCGTGGAATAGGTAAATATTCGCTCAAACTGTTAATGAATTATCATAATATCTTTGTATTATTTGGCACAGGGTATCTATTGGTCAATGTTAAAGTGCGCTATTATTGGTTCCGGTCCCACTGCGATCTATACATTGAAACATCTTCCCGATTCCATCGAAAAATATTTCGATCTAACCGTGTTTGAAAAGGCCACTGTTCCCGGAAAGGGCACGCCCTATAGATCAGAGGGGTGCAGCCTGCATGATTTATCAAATAGTCCTAGCTTGGAAGTCCCACCCATCTGCCAATCCTTCGATGCCTGGCTAATTTCTCGAAGCGATGCTCAATTGCAAAATTTCAATATCAAACGAGATGAAATTTCTGACCAAAGCTTCTATCCACGTTTTATTTTAGGCGAATACTTTGCCGATCAACTAAGCCAACTCGTTGCTCGTGGTAATAAAACTGGTCATAGCATTCAGGTTAAGGCATCCACACATGTGCACGATGTAGAGGTTTTGCCTGAGGGTATACGCATTAGCTATATACAGAACAATAGAGAGCACCACACCCTCTTCAGCAAGGTGGCGATTGCTACCGGACATGCATGGCCTCAAGAAATTTCAAAAATATTGAACTATTATATGTCACCTTGGCCCATTTCGAGATTGGACGGTATCAAGCCTGGAATAATAGGTATTCGGGGAAGTTCACTTAGTGCTATCGAGACAACGATCAATTTGGCATTGAAGCATGGCCGCTTCGAACGTACTGCAAAAGGTGTGATGCAGTATCAACCAAATGGCCATAGTAAGAATCTCCACGTGACATTATTTTCACGTAAAGGCATTTTACCTGAAGCGGATTTCTACGTTTCCGATCCATATATACCATTGGATGTTTTTAAAGAAAGCAAGATCTACGCGTTATGTGCTAACGCGGAAACTGAGCCAAATTTTCCGTTATTGGAAAATCTATTCGCTTTGTTTAAAGCGGAAATAATTTTGAACGATCCGGATTATGCGAGGAGCATGAACCTTGAACGATTGTCAATTGAAGAATTTTATGTACAATATTTTAAAGAGCGCATGCAAGGCAATATATTCGCACATGCAAAAGAAAATTTGACGAAGGCCCGAGAAACTTACCAAACGCTGCAAACAATTCCTTGGCGCTTTGCAATTTTACGTATGGGCGATTTATTCGCCTCCGCCTGTCCTTACTTTTCAGCCGAAGAATTGCAGTGTTTCAATCAAAGCTTAAAACTTATATTTATTGATAATTATTCTTGCATCCCTCATGAATCCATAGAGAAAATCATTGCATTGCACGAAGTCGGAATACTTGATGTTATTGCGGTTGGAAATGATTACACATTAAGTTCTCATTCAGTTAATGGCGGAGCATTTTTAACACTTGAAAATGGTGAAGTGCATGAATTCCAAATGTTCATCGATGCGATAGGTCAACCTACACTGGAAGCAATAAATTTTCCTTTTAAAACTTTGCTCTCGCAGGGAAAAATCAAAGATGCGTTGGTAGGGTGTGGGTGTGGGTGTGGGTGTGGGTGTGGGTGTGGGTGGGTGTGGGTGTGGGTGTGGGTGTGGGTGTGGGTGTGGGTGTGGGTGTGGGTGTGGGTGTGGGTGAGTTAAGAGATATAATAATCCTGCGTGAAAATATGAAACTGGGTACTCTCGTAGGAGGAGCAGTTTTTTCGAGAATTGTTGAGCGGATTATAATCGGACTATTAATTGCTATGGATTTGAGACTGGGCTTTATTTTTTTGTGATGGATTTTGGTTTCTTCTTTTTTGTTTTAGTACTTATTTGCTGTTCGCGCTTTGTGTTGGTGGAGAGCTTGATGGGTTTGTGGTACGTTTTTTTATGCTCAAAGTTTACATGGATATGGTTGCTAATTATCAATACGGTTTCGAATATTTTTTCAAGATGATGTTGTCGATTTTATGTTGTTATAAAGTACTTGATGTGGTTTTGGAGACTGTCTATAGTGACATCTGTTTGCATGTTACGAAATATGTTTAAATATATGGTTGAAGAATTTTTTGATGTTTGGTTTTTGTACATATTATCAACGTCACATATTTTGTTTTCTTCGAATAATGTTATTGGTTATTTTCATGGTATATATGTCCAGATTTTGTCGATTGTGCATTTGTTAGATTCGGATAAGAATAGATCGTTATTAACTGTTATTGTTTAGTATGATCGTTGATGTGATACGTCCTAAAAGAAGAAGTCGAAAGAAGGTTCCATTGGAACAAAACAATAAATCTGTTGTTGCAATTGATGGCTTGTATTATTGATCTGCGAATTATTTGAACACTTGCTTTTTTTAGAAGGTGATTTAAAATTGGTAAAACATGGTCTTTTATGACGATGAAAATTTAAATGCTAATGTTGCTGAAGTGTTGAAAACAGTGGTGGATTTAATTGAAAAAAAGAACGTTTAAGTGTCGGTATTGGTTGCGTCGAAAGTAGATGTGAACATACTTAAAGCGATGTTATTGCAGAGTTTCTTCAGGAGGGTAGTATGAATGATGGTAATTTGGGGGGTTTCTTTGTATATGCATACAACTATTTCTACTTTAGATGTTATATTGTCAACAAGGAAAGGTCAAAAACGTATATTTGATGATGTTGAAGATGAAAATGAAAACCAGGTGAAGAAGTCAAAATATGTAAACTATGATGAAGTTAGGGTTTTTCAACTCGGGATAGAACTATCAGGTTAGTAATTTGTACCATAAACATTTTTGCTTCTGTTAAAAAATTAATGGAAGTAGGAGTAGTTTTGTACTTTATATTGATCGAATAGTATCATGTCGTATTTGTGTTATTTTAATTTTATCTAGCAATACAAAAGGGACTGGAAGAGAGCAAATGTTTAATCGATATATCTGATACTATATGTAATAAGTCAAAAGATAAAATAATCCCATACGATGAAATTTCAATGGAAGTAAGAAAAAATTTGGGCTTAGGTGTGGGTGTAATATATCTTAAACCAACACCTACACCCTTATTTTAAATTATTAACTGATATATATGAATTAATGAAGAAAACTCGAATTCTTGTTAATTTTATTCGTAATCATATTGATACTAATGACTATATTAACAAGTATATGTTATCATTAGATCCTGGTAAAAGAAACAATGATCTTGTTTTAAGCATGTCTATTCGATGGAACAGATTATTAATGAATAAAGATGCTGTTAAGAATATATTCGCTTACTCGAGCAATATTCCTGATTTAACTGAAAAACAAAAAAAACGTTTAGAAGAATGAACTATTAATCAACATGAATGGGAATTGCTGACTATTATAAAAAAACATCTTGGCACCTTTTTTAGAATCAACATCAGTTCTATCTGATCAAACATATCCAACTATGGCAGCATCGTTTTATGCATACTGTGATTTAGTATTTTTTTTTGCAACCAAAATTAGATGATGATACAATAACTATTGCATTAAAACAAAGTCTTCGATTTTGGTTTAATGCGCACTGTAAAGAAAAATTACCTCCGAGTCAAATGGATATTATGCAGGTAATAGATTTTTGTCTAGCTTATTGATTCAATACCATCTTGAGAGTGTGGGCGTGAGTATTCTCTTCATGCTACACTCACACACACACCCTAATTTTTAACTTTTATATCTTTTAGAGTTCATTTTACTTTAATATTACATGAATTGTAGGTTATATTATCTCATATTTGGAACAATTTGTATGGTTTATGCTTTATTCATTTATTATTGTATACGCCGCAAACTTGCGACATGTCACTCTATTCCAAACACAGAGAATGTGGATTTAAAACCAGCTATTCTAGAACCTATAGAGCTGGCTGTCTTCGTAGGTCATTTCTCGATATTTAACATCATGTTGTTAATGCAATCGATGTCGTGCAATATTATCTCTTGGGGTCAAATTATACTTACGCATGACACTATTTTGATCTTTTTCAAACGTTTTTAATATTCTTTGAATAATTGTCTTAGATGTAGTTTTTTATAAGTAGAAATACATATATTCATTGTAGTAGAATTAATTCAAATTCAAAAACAATCATTATTTTGTCATCATAAAAATTTTGTTTTTGTTTATAAAATATACTATGAAGTAAGAAGTTTCTGTCGTCTTCAAATGATGCGAAAATAACGCAAGCGATATAATGATAGTTATATAGACACAAAACAAATCTGAAATGATCCGTCAATGTTTGATTCTTTGAAATAATTCTCTGAGAGAAATTAGTCTGTATTTTTTTTAGAATATTAGAGCATAATATATCAATCTTACAAATTTAATATGCACATTTCTAATGTTGTTTGTGAGTATAGTTTATTGAAATGTGGACTGATAGTTTTAATGAAATAAATGACTTAATTCAGTAGCATAGACGTGATTTAAATCAACAAATAGTTTTAAATGAATTCAATAATATAGTATTCACTGATATTGAGAATATTGATGCTTTGAAAAACTCAATCGAATTCATCGAAGGGTGTGCCGATAGGCACGATTTCTATACAATTCTTAATTCTTCAAAGATATTATCCTTGTGCGATATAATAATTGTCATTGAAGGAGTATCGCGTTCATTTTATATTGTAATATCTTTCTTATCTCCTTGTGTTATAACCTCGATCGTTATATGTGCATATAATATTCTCTTCTGTTCTCTTCTCTTCTCAAGCGTAGCGAGCAATGTATTATATCTCATATGTATGTGTAAAAGAGAAGAATAGGTAGATTTGGAAGAATGAAGTAGTGTGTGTAACATCGGTTATATACCGAAGATAGCGGTAACGCTACTCTTCCAATTTCTCTTTGTGATCACAAATAAAATAAGTCTGCAGCACGAGTAACGAATTATTCTATCCATAATAGTATCAACTCTTAAATTCATTACAAAGGGTGTGGGTGTGGATGAGTAATGAAAAAAAAACACCTTCACACGCACACCCGCTATTATTTTATTATGCTCTATAGTAAAAAAATTCTATTTCTTTTTCTTCTTCGATACTTTCGTTCTTTACTCAAAATCCGAATCTACCATTAGATAGAATTCGTCGAGCTCTATCTGGCACACGCGACAAGACGAATATTTCTTAATAAACATCGAATCAATCGCCAATTTTCCTTACATTTTCTTTCGATTAATTTTTTTTATGTTACTTATTTTCTAACTTGAAAGAACAAGACGTAACGCTGATAATTAACTCTTTTTTATCAACTGTTTGGTGTTTATTTACTCGAATAAAATAGATACGCTTGAAATATGATTTTTTAAACAATTTCAAAAATGATCGATTATTTTAGCTTATTAGAAATATCAGTATCCAATCGATTTTAATTTAAAATATCCGGTTTTGGGTATTATTTTCAATTATTCAAACTCACACCCACACCCTCAAGATGGTTTTCTGTAAAAACTATGTTGACAGTTGCTTCGAGCGATAGATAAAAGATTCGACAATAATAAAAATTAAGCATCTATTTAAGTAAACACCTTCAGTACGTGACTATCAATTTATATTAAAGCAAATGATACGAATAAAGAAAGTGTTACAATAAGTACCCTATAAAATTTATTTATATTTTCTTAATATACAACTCAAATTCATAGTATATCTACAAACGTTTTTTTTATAAATATAAGTTGTCTGTACGAAAATTTAATTATCAACATTGACGGGTGTTTTTCATACATTTAAGTCATTATCATATTCACACTTTTTATTTTGTTTTATCAGATAATGAGAAAAATGACACTTCGATATCTACCTTTCACTAAAAGAAAAATTGACGATTCATTCTTCTATTTTTATTCAAACAGTTTCAACTACACATCCTGATTTTTCTTGCGTTTCTAGTATAAAGAACAAATGGTAAATCAAAATATTTTATTAACAACAGTATTCTTAGTAATAGTCAATAACTGCCGCGTTTATAGTCGGGCATTGACATATGCAGAACAACAAATTCAACTTTGTATAAATCAAGATGGTACACGACAACCACTGATTATTGATACAGATTCAGATGTTGATGATTTATGGGCAATTCATTATGTTCTTAATGTAAGTATAAATATTGGATAGGATTATTTTCTAAATCGATCTTGAAGGTACCAACAATTGATGTTCTTGCCATAACGACTGCTATCGATGGATACACGTAGTTTGACATTTAAATGACACTCACTCACTGTTATTTATTTATTTTTCTTTAATTAAGGAAACCGTTATATTCAGGATCGAATGTTCTTACTTTTCTTGATCTAATTGGTTGCTCAAATGGTGTTGGCGTTGGCTTTGGAGCGACGTAAAATTTATATAGATTTCGTGATTTATTTATTTCATTTTTTTTTATATAGTCTTCCGTTAATATCGGCTGGTTTTCAAATTTCACCAGCATTATTGGATGCACTGGATACGTATATAACGTCACCGACTTGTCTGAATCAGTCAGTAAATATCTTTCTTCAACCATCTGCATTTAGTGCTATTGAATTAATTAAACTAACATTGAAATATTCTAAAGTACCCGTTGATATATTGGTTCTTGGAACAATGACTAATCTTGCCACAGCTATCTCTGAAGATCGATCGATTGTATCAAAAATAGGAACACTTTATTTTTCTGGTGAGAACATTTCTATATTTTTAAAATACTTTTATTTATAATCTTTGAAGGTGGTCAATTCAAACCATTAAGTAACTTTTCTTCTTTAATGCCAAATTTGACAATATTTAATTATCTGTATGATACTGAGACGTTACCCGCTAGTCCAAACGCTTACTTGGGTGAGTATCTACATTGTTCTGTCATTTTATACATCTATTGTAAACGTAGATATATTCGCTATGCAACGTGTTGCTACGAGTGGAATCAAAAAGATTGTTGCTATGCCAGGAAGTACACAACATACACTGCCAGTCAATCTGACCCAATTGTTCGAAACCCTAAAAAGAATGAATATTACATTAAAACCATTCATACTGAATTTTATATCATCACTTGCAAAATGTCAAAATGCAACTGAGTCTGATATGAAGTGGTAAGTTTTTTTTGTGATGCAACAAACATTCACTGACTCTTATCTACACATTTCGTATAGGTGGGATAACAGTGCCGCTCAATTTATGGTACAAATGCAAACAAACAATAGTCAAGGATTTTGTCGACAAACAAAAAATGTTCAATCTCTTTATATTATGTCGGCCGATGCTCATCAATTCTATGGTCAAGGCGTCATTGATACGGATATGCTTTTACCAAACGCTAGTGGATTAGTAAATTATACAATATGTACACAAACTGATTCAAGCATATTTTTAGCTGAGTTCTTAACTAAAATCAACTCAGAAAAACTTTATTCATGTCAACATCAATATAGTCAACGATTTGATATTCGTTTACAACAATGTATGTTAAAATACGACAGTGCTGTGCAACCAACAAATATGGCAAAGACAAATCATTTTCTAACACCTTTCTTTCTTTCGGTTTATTTATTTTTATATGTTACCTATTTTCTAGCTTGAACAAACAGGATCTGAAAGTGATAATTATAAATGATTTTTTTTATCTGTCTGCATGTGTGTCTTTTTATTCGAATAAAATAACCAAGCATTTAAGCATGCTTAACGAATATGAAGATTTAGAAACCGAAATTACTTTGGATGTTAATTGTTTTTGTTTTGACTTTAACCTTTTTTTTATTCCTGTTGTGCTCAGCGAGATTGTTTTAGATATTATTTTTTTACGCTGATCGCAATTGAGTCATGTTGCCTCGTTTGTTAGATTGTTCGTTACAGTGACCCAATATTTATATTTATATTATACTTTTCGAATAAATATATCTATTTGAGAAATGACCAATACAACAAATAACTAGAGACTTTTTTCCAAATAATAAATGTATTCTAAATATCAAGAACTGATAAAAGATGATTTCTGTTGGAGATTCATATGACTACAAATATTTATTAAAAATGTATTTAAATGCAACATATAACAAAGTATTTCTTTATCAAAATGTAGAGTAAGACTATTCAGGGGTATGGGTGTTAGCGAGGATGTGGCCAAAGAAAATACCCTAGTATTGTGAGTCTCTTTTGTACAGATTCAACACTTACCCATAAATTGTTTGACGGCTTATTTTGGCGAAAAAGTGAAATAAGACGGTATTTGTACAATCCTTTCTTCTCCCTTGTGTTTCAACTATGGTGTCGTCGAATCGCAACAGCTTTACTTTGTTTGCCACGATGGTTTTTTCTCATTCAGAATTGTTTAAGTTGAAAAAAATTCTTTGAAAAGTGCAGCGCGAAAAACATGCTTTTTCACTAAAAATATATACCAATACTACTACGAATCCTTTTAAAAGTTGTTTTTTAGTAATAGAGTAGAAGATGCAGTCGAATTGATCGAATAGGTTTCACTACGAGTCACAGAGACTTGGGTGTAGATAGAAATTAAACAAGCATGTTGCTTTTCATATTTGCAGTACGGTTCGATTAATCACTAGTATCTTCAAAACTTAATGTTATTTTGCTCATCATATATTAATTGAAAGAGCACGACCCATCTCTGCTTTGATTCTCACTCTATCTAATAATCAAAAAATTTTAACATAAAACTTTTGACGAACTGTAGTCTTTTCTGCGTCGCAGCCATGTACCGGAAGAAGACACATAAGGCCCGCCTGTTGAGCTACCAATTGACTGCCGTTCATCAACATTTTAATCTACTAAATATAAAGCTTCCAAAACAGTTACTTTCGCCATTTGCGATTAATAGCGATAAATCACCGAGATTTTAGATTTAAAAATCCTTGGTTATAAATATTTATTAAATTTCAATACTTTTCTCAAATATTCAAAGCATACGGACATGTACCAAGTTTTTAATAAAGATGTATACTGCTATGGCCTAATTATTTTCTTCACTGGCAAAACCCATTTACACCCACATTCTCACCCACGTCCACAAGACAACTGTTGAAGATTAATCGATTGACATTCTTTAATGAATACTACCTAATTCATATCACTTGGGAATAATGGCCAAGATCATTAATTTCGTTTTACATTATATTAGCTAGACCGCGTTTCACATTCTAGTCTCACATAAATTGAGAAAATAGCTTTTATGATACATCTTTGAAATTTGTTTGAAAATATCGAGCAATGTTTTTATGAATTGTGTGATTTACATCCAATTTTCTTATATTGTTCGGAAAAGTTTCGAAACTTCAGAAAATCTTTACAGATTTTGGAGACTTTCGACAGGGTGAGAGTGAGTACTTTATCCACCCTCACACCCTCAATCATACTGTCATCCATAACTACCCTCACCCACACGCAGACTCACCCGTTTCTTTTTCGTAAGTGAAACATTGCTCTCAAGTGATTTGTTAGAGAATAACAAACTTCATATATTTGTGCGCTTCCTTTTTTCGCTTGTTATTTTTGCCAATTACTAATGGACTCCTCAAACAGTACGCAATGTTTGTTGACGAAATCTTTGGGTAGCCACATAAATTTCTCTTATGAAAACGTCTCTCTCATTTTTAGCAGTAGTATTGTTTATGCAAAATAAGAAAAAAGAAAAAGAAAAAGAAAAAGAAAAAGAAAAAGAAAGGAGAGAAATAAAAAGTTTTACTATTAAAGAAAAAAACGTTTTCATAGCTACGGAGCTCTTATAAATTAGCAATTGCTTCGGTTCCTCTTTCAAACACTGGCATTCGTTTTTTGATTGAGGTTCATTCGTATGGAAATGACGAGAAGCGCATTTCTCACTAGTATTTATCTATGTTTACTTTTGGCGTACAGTAAAGGTAATTTCAAATCGATGAGAATGATTTCTTTGATCTCTTTTATCTAGGTGCATCACTGAAATCTTCAGCAAGTTGCATGGTTGATTCCTGCAGCTCTGGTGGTCAAAATGGTAGTTGTTCGTTATCAAGCTTATGTTATCGTTTTGATACATCGAAAAATAAAACAGTGTGTGCACCTGCAGCAAACTGTTCCTTATTCGACGCTTGTTCGAGTACAAAAACATGTGCGTCAAATAACTCTGTTTGTGTCATCAACAGCTGCTGTTTAACACCTATTTGTATGCCTACTGCTATGACAGCCGTATGTTCATCAATAAGTAATGCGACTACGAATTCGACAAATTCCGGAACATCCACAATAGGTACGTACGTATTATAAATCTAGCAAAGTTCTGATGAAAAAGGGAAGAGTCACTATCACCGCGGATACGCATGCTTTCTCTAGCGTCATTAAAGTCTATAAGCAGACCTGTCTATGTCCTCACCCACACATACGTACCAAGAATCGATAGACAGTTTGCAATGATTTGTGCCTTCTGAATTTGTGACGGAACATAACGCAACTAACAGATAGTTCTATCGCTGTATTAGGCAGCTTAGTTATGTTTCGATTCTGAAATGTGAAGTTGATGTTAGATGACTGATGATTTTATTACAAACTAATATGTGTTTTTTTCTGTCTCATCAACTTCTAGATGCTATTTGTTCGGCTGCTATTTGGAATGAAATTGATCAAATCGCCGTAAATCTAACTAACATCTTTTTGAATAACAATTTTTATGTTCCCGCGTACGATTTTTGGCTCGATGCCAAAAATAATTACATCCTCACTGATGGTTATAACCGTCGTGTTATTAAATTTCAAGCAAATGATACGTCGACATACACTGTGATCGGTGCTCCCAATACAACGATCCCTTACACACCTAACAGAGTGTTTGTTGATTCTAACGGAACTGTTTATTCAGCCGAATCTGGAGTAAGTTTCTGTTTGTCACTTACGCACATAAGTAGTAAAAGCCTTCTCACATAGAAAATGAGACATGAGTTTAGAGAAAATCTGTCGATTTAATGGTGCATATATTTTACTCTAAACTTCTCACAAAACTAAAAATGACTGATCTGTAGGTTATGCAACTAACAGAAAGTGAAATTCGATACGCTTTATGATCCGTTGAAAGTATTTTTTACAGATTATAATCACCCATCTGACTATTCTTACTACACGAAAACGATGTCCTTTTTTATATCTGATTAGTCATTTCTGAATTGAGCCGATGGGTCAGGGTGTGGGTGGGTGTGAGTCCGAGTATGGTTGAGGGTGTCTGTCTTTCACACCCAGACCTACCTACACTCTGACCCAAGCATCTGAGTCACAATCAGACCTAGGCCAAATCGTTTGGGCTTGGTGTATACTCACATACATATTTTATATTGATTTATCTCAATCATCACCTACATCCACACCCCCTCAAAATGATTTCCTACTATAAACCCTCTTAGCAAATAAAGAAGACTATAAACTTATTGTTTAATAATCTAATGGAAATAATATGATTTTATTCTGTTGTAAGTATGGTAACGGGATTTATGGATACAACAACTATTACCGAGTAGTACAATATGTGGAGAGCAACGGTACAGACGGCACTGTGTTATTCGGAGATGCGATATGTGGTAATCAAGTGGATCAGCTATGCCAGTGTGGTGGTCTTTTTGTTGACGAGCAAGGTTCTATCTACTACTCTGATACACGTAATCATCGTGTTGTAAAAATCATACCGTTTACAATGATGCTGACTATTGTGGCTGGTAGTGCTAACGGAACGGCGGGATCGATGCTCGATCAGTTGAATAATCCAGCCGGTATATACGTTGACAACAATAATACTTTATATGTGGCAGATACCCATAACAGGTAAGTCGCAATCTGTCGTTTAATATATTGGTCGTTTTTGTGAGTCACAGTAAGCCATTTCTTGTACAAATAAAACTGTTCAAGAATAGGAGTGTGTTAGTTCCTGGTGGGGAGTCTGCACGAACTGATTCTTCTAGTTTTGTTGCGAACGGTAGTGAAGCTAGACACTAGATCCATATTCGCGAGAAAGAGTTGACTCACGAGGGAACCTTTTTAGGTGTTGGTCTCGAATTTGAATTATTTTTCGACCCATTAGTACTATGTAGTGCCCTAATAAGAACCCTAAAAGGATTTG
>CAJNOI010001566.1:0-13981 GCA_905250115.1 Adineta steineri | reverse complement strand
AAAAAAATTAAAATTATTCACAACACCATACGATTGTTGATGATGATGATGACTACCAACAATATTAGTTAATGGCGGTGGCAATGGTGGTGGTGGATAAGAGAAAACTGTTGGTGGTGGAACATTTGGTAATGGTAATGGACGGTGATGAGTTTTAGTTGGTATAGATGAAGGCATCGTTGTTTGTTGTTGTTGTTGAAATAAAGCTGCTATACGTTCATCTAAACTTGGACGATGATCTTCATCATCAATTTGTTGTTTAGAATTTATTGCTCGAGAATTATGCGTTAGTTTTTGATTATGACTATTTGTCGATGAATAACTTGATTTTGATGATGAAGATGAAGACCTTGAATAAGATCTTGATGTTGAACTTGATCTTGATGTTGAAGATGAGGTTGATGATGAACGTGAAGTAGATGATGATGTTGCACTACTACTTGTTTTTCGTCGTCGTCGACGTTGTTGAGAATGTGGACGATGATGATGTGCTCGACGAGAAGATCGACGAGATGATGATGAAGATTTATAATTATTACTATTATTACCGAATGATCCATATGGATCAAAAGAAAATTGTTCGGTATTATCATTGACGGAATGATGACCACCTCGCGAATCATATCGAGATGATGATGATGTTGATTGAACTAAATATAAAAATATGAGAATATTATATTTAATTCTAGTTTAATAATTAAAGAGCGTAATATTTATATATAAAATCGATGACAAAATATAAATTAGTTTAGATCAAAATTGAATTCTATGTGAATATGAGCAAAACTGATTATCGAGCATAATTTATCAACTAAAGTAGTAATAATACTTTTATACTGATAAGATTTAACATCATTTCGATGTTTTTGCTGAATATTTTGTTTAAATGAAGGCACTGAAAAATATATATTTTAGGTTTTATTGTTCGATCAAAATGAATTGATGAAAAGAAAAAATATTCTTTAGTTTTTACTAACGTTTTGATGTTCGATGATGATCTCGCGATGAATGGGAATTTGATGGTTGAGAATAATTATTTGTTATTTTATGATTAATAGGTAATTGCATTGATATATGTGATCTTTCAGTTTGTTTATTAAGATTTAAATCCATGGAAGGTGGAGGAGATGCAGCAGCTGATGCAGCTAATGCTTTTTCTTGAGCAGCTTTTTCTTGTTCCTGTGCACGAATAATTGTCGCATATTGTTTTGTACGTTCTTGACCAAATGTTTCCAATGATACTGATATAATACTACCCATTTTACTTGTCATATTCAATGCATTTACACATTCTCGAGCAGCTTTTGTTGTTTTAAAAATTACCTTAAAAACATCGAAATCAATCAAACGAATAAATTTTTTATTGAAAAAAAAACATACTGTTCCTAATCCAAGATGTTTTTTAGTTTGTCGATCATAATATATCTTACAATCTTCTATATCACCAAAACGTTTACATGTATCAGTTAAAAATGTTTTTGTTATATTATCATTTAAATTGCGAAATGTTACTTCTTTAGCTGGAATAGCACCAACCCAGCAACGATCAAGCTAAAGAAGAATTTATGATTTATATTATTCGAACATTTTTGTCATTACTTTAAATTTTGGTACAGGTAAATCCTGATAAGATCGATCCAATCGAGTTGGAATACGTGGATCAACACATCCGGAAACATGAAGTGGTGTCTAAATAAATTAAATGTTTACTTTCAAAATAATTCAGTTCCTTCTTACTCCTTCGACATCTCCATTAGCATACAATCGTTTGTCTCCTGGATGAATTGCACTAAATAATACGAATAGATAGATTTTATTTTTAATTTATAAATTTTTCGCATACGGATCTCCTGCATAAAGTCGATAGTTTCGTCGTTTTTCATTGACAGGTATTTGGGACATTGAACACGTTGATGCTTCTATTGTTGATTTGTTTAAAGAAGTAACTAATAAAAATTTTCATATATTCATAGAATAAAAAAGTAAATAAATGAAAATTGTTCATACCATCGAACATATCGATTAAATGATAATTGTTTATTCTTCATTCATGAGAAAAAAAAACAAAAAGGGAAAAGAAAAATAAAATTTTATTCACTCAATCTGTCACGAAGACGAACAAGCAAATATAAAGAGTGTAGATAGTTTAGATTTTTTTTTTCATCAACGCGACACAATCAGACAACTAAAAAAAAATTTCGATCTATTCATTGGTCTAGAATGAAATAACATATTTATGCAAATGATTCAACTGACATCTACAAATGATTTTGATGATTCATCAAATGTATAAATAATCGTAAACATGTCATTTGGATAGAAGAAAAAAACAAAAAGAAAACATTTCAAACAAAAGATAACTTTCAACGATGCTTGATTATGGAAGTGTCGTTTTAACATTAAGTAATGTTTTGTTACCATCAGAAAAACTTTATCCAAATCCAACACCTTCGATGATTGAAGGTTTACCATATGATATCGAATATGATTTAAGATTAATCGGATGTGAACTTATACAAACAGCATGTTTATTATTAAAATTACCACAGGTAGATTTTATTAGATAATTTTCAATGGAAAATATTTAAGTGTTTTTTTGTGTTTTTAAAGACAGCAGTAGCGACAGGTCAAGTATTATTTCATCGTTATTTTTATTCATCATCATTTGTTCGTCGTCAAATGGAAATTGTTGCAATGGCTTGTACAAATCTTGCAGCTAAAATCGAAGAAAATGCTCGACGAATTCGAGATGTTGTGAATGTATTTCATCATATTAAACAAGTTCGATCAGGAAAGTAAGTAGAAATATGAATAAGAATAATTCGTTTTAAATAAAAAAAATTTTTCTTAGAAATATTCGTCCATTGTTAATCGATCAAACCTATATTGATAGAAAAAATGAAGTTATTAAAGCTGAAAGACGTTTACTGAAAGAACTTGGATTTTGTGTTTATGTTAAACATCCACATAAAGTAAATTTGATTTTAAAAATAATTTTATTGTATTTTATTTACTTATAGATGATAACAATGTATTTAAAAGTATTGGAAAAAGAACGTGAAAGACATTTAGTACAATATGCTTGGTAGGTATCTATAGAATTCATTATGACTTTTATTTCAAAAACATATATCTTTTTTTCATGATCTAAGTAAAAAGATATGATCTATGAAACTGTTTTAGATGAATTAACTTCTAAGTAAAACTATTAAACTAGAGACACAAACACTGACTTAAGACTGATTTAGTAAGAGTAAGATCTAGAATTTACTTTAAATCAGAACAGGAGTAACACCGTCATTTATCAGATGATAGAAGAAGACTTCTTTAAAAAAAATATCCAATATATTTCTTTTAATACAGGACACTACGATGGATCGAAATTTATAAAAGTTGTAAAGTATGAATTTCCATTTAACATATTTCTTCGAAAGAAAAAAGATTGTAGCTAATAATAATTTAATCTATTAGTTAAACATTTCTCTTGATAGATTAATCTTGGACTCAGAGATGAAATCAGTGTGAACTTTTGATTCGAATGATATATCGATACTAGTCCAATATCTATCCTTGATTTCTTTACAGAATTTTTGTTGTCTTTATTTAAATATATTTTTCTCTCTTAGTAGTATATTCCATATATATATATAATAAAGTATGAAGAAAATCTGTTTGATCGATTTTAATTTATTTCTACTTTCTCATTCTTAATTTATAAAATAAATCAATTTCTTGTCTTTCGTCCAGATATATGGAAAATTGACGCGTATATAACCGTTCATATGGTCGGAATATATGCATATTCAACGTCGGGTCGTTTCTTCAACACTCGACTTTAAAATCTCAAGTATCGGTCGGTAATGTTTTTATATTTTCTTATTCATTCATATCGGTGTATACATATATAAATATATCTATATACTCTCTACTTTTCTAGTTCAATCAATAAATGGTTTGTTTGTTATGTTTGATTTTTAGATTTTAGTATATTGAATAAAGCGATTAGAAAAATAGGGAAATTTGCATATAATTTAATCCTTTTTATATATTTTTAGATTTTGCGGATATTATTATCATTTTCAAACATTAAAATTCTGTTGTTTTTCTTTACATCTTCGTTTATTTTGACTTTCAAAACCAAACATAACAAATAATCTATTTATTCAAAACAAATTTGAGAATATTTTTCATTACCGATATACCGATACTTGATTGAGTTCGTTTTTCTTGAGAAGAATATAGAAAAAACATTCCAAAATTCATAATTCTTTTAGAAATTTAATTACATGTTGTTTTTTGCTTATATTTAGGAATTATATGAATGATAGTTTACGTACGGATATTTTTCTACGTTTTACTCCGGAAACAATTGCTTGTGCATGTATTGATTTAGCTGCACGTACTTTACAAGTAAATTGAAATCATACGAACTAAAATGATTTGATTTTATAATCTGTTTTTCATTAGATTACATTACCTAAAAGCCCTCCATGGTTTATTATATTCGGTGCAAGACAATCAGAAATTCATTTTATAATGATAGCTATTCTTCGTCTATATGAACATCGACCAGTAAGAAATGGTTAAGAACTTTTTTCTATTAAAATTATTTTTCTTAATATTAGAAATCTCTTGATGAATTGGAAAAACTTGTGAATACTATTCGTGAAAAAAGAGATAATGATCGAAAACAAATTCGATCAGATTTAATTCAATCAACAGAATTGGGTAATGATTCACCATCACAACAAATTGCTCAAAATTCTATATCATCAACAGTAATCAATACAACAACAATGACTACAACTTTTATACAACAAGATGGTATGAAAATATTATTTTCATTATTGAATCGAAGTTCATGAATAATTTTAGCTTCAACTGTGATTGCAACAACACAAGAAATAACAAATGTAACGACAACAACTACAAATGGAAAGATTATAAAAAAACGTGATAGAGGAAGTTCAAGAGAATCATCAACAGTGAATACACATCGACATCATCGATCGAGAAGAAAACGAAGTAGTACAAGAAGCAGGTAAATTACATGATATCTATAACAGATTTGAAATCGCGCTGTCCTGTTGTTTTACTAAGAATCAAAAAATTGAAATACGAATGTTTTTCTTTTTATTAGATCATCATCTCGATCAACATCTCGTTCGTCAGTTCATCGTTCACAAAAGAAAAAGAAAACTTCTCGGCGAAGTCGTTCACGATCTCGGTAATAATAATAGATATTAGAATTAATTCTTATTATTGTAAATATTTTCATTTAGTTCATCCACACCTAAAAGACGAAAACATCAAAAAGAGAAACGACATCGTAGTCGTTCGTCAAATCGTCGAAAGAAAGATAAAAAACGTCGATCACGTTCTTCTTCACCTGAAGAAAGGTAAATTTATCTTTCACCTTCAACGAAACCACACATTCTTTCTTCTTCTCTAGTCAATATTCTACTACTAACAAACATCCACTTTCAACGAAAGACACAAATAATAATCTTCATCAACGTTCACATCATCATCATCATTCATCCAAACATTCAAATGGTGTTTCTTCATCATCAAATAAAAAATTGAAAAACTAGTCATTTAAATATTAGAAGTTTATGTACAGATAGTTCAGCGTCTTTGTTATTTGTCATTTCACATTACATTTTGTTTCTCTTGCACAAAAAAAAGAAGAAAAAAAAAAATAAAACTAAAAATAAGTTTATTAAAAAATCTTTTTTTACTTTATATAAAATTCGGCATTTTAGCAAAAAGGCCTTGTAGATAGTTTTGTATTAATAGTTAAGACAAAAAGAAAGAACGATACTATTTTATGTCAAAATTAAACGATACAAAATTATATGAAGCAACGAAACGTTTGGAAAAGCGTTTAAAAGATCGTGAAGATGAATATGTCACTTATAAACAATTTCATATTCTTGTTGGAACATTTAATGTTAATAATCGACAACCACCATCGGATACTTTACTTGAAGAATGGCTTTATCGTGTAACGAATAACGATGATCGTAAACAACAAATTCTACCGGATATAATTGCTGTTGGTTTTCAAGAAATCGATACAAGTGGTGGTGCATATATCTATGATGATAGAAAACGAGAAGATGAATGGGAACGTATTGTACGAAAAACAATTAAAGCTTGTTATAAACCAAAAGATGACAGTCATAAATTTCAATTACTAAATCGTATTAGACTTATGGGTAAGTTGAATATGACATAGATATTTAAAAAAAACTATGTATCGCTAAATTATTGAATATTTATAAAAATTATATTTAGGTATTTTACTATTTGTATATGTACGTACGCCACATATGGCAAAATGTACATCAATTTCTCGTTCATCAGTTCCAACTGGTTTTATGGGTCTTGCTGGTAATAAAGGTGGTGTTGGTATTAGTTTTAATTTTTATCAAACACAAGTTTGTTTTATTAATTGTCATTTTGCATCGGGTGATGGACAAACACAAAAACGTAATGAAGATTATCAGACAATAGAATCACGTATGACATTTACGGATGCACCTACATATTCTCTGAAAGATTATATTTGGTATACACCAACAACAGCTGGCAGTTCTGCACCTAATCCTCAAACATCATCGGTTCCGACACGATAGTGAGTAAAAATTTATTTCAAAACTTGATTTTTAAATCTAATTTCTTCTAGTTGGAAAATAAACGATCATGATATTATATTTTGGTTTGGTGATATGAATTATCGTATATCTCAACCAAATGAGCAAGTTCGCAAAGCTATTAGTGAAGTATCAACTATTCCATTACATGAAAAAGATCAATTACGTTGTGAAATGAAATTAAGTCGTGTATTTACAAATTATTTTGAACCACCTATTGATTTTATGCCAACCTATAAATTCGATACGAATACCGATCATTATGATACTAGTGAAAAAATGCGTACACCATCATGGACTGATCGTATATTATATCATGCAAAACGTTCAAAAATTCGTCAGAATAATGATAAAGAATTTGAATTAATTCAAACAATACATTATTCATGTGCTAAAACAATTAGATTTAGTGATCATCGTCCAGTTAGTGGTCTTTATCAAGTTGCTATTAAATCTGAATGTGATGAGAAACGTTTAAATCGTATACGTGAAGAATTAATACGTGAATTAGATCGTGAAGAAAATGATTCTATACCAACAATTGAAGTGCGTCCACGTCCACCAGCAATTGTATTTGATAATATACGTTATTTAGACAAAGTTACTTATTCATTATTAATAAAAAATATTGGTGAATGTCCATGTACATGTGGAATATATCCATCAGCAATGTTTGAACCAACACGTCCAATAAAATCAAAACGTATATTTGAAGATCCATTTTTTAATTGTTTAACATTTACACCTAATTCACCTTATACAATAGAGATAGGTAAACAACAGTCGATTGATATTAGTTTTCAAATGAAAAGTCAAAATTCATGGGTTTTGGGAAAGCAATTAAATGAAATTCTTATACTGCATGTAGAAAATGGTGCTGATACATTTATAACGGCAGATATTACAGTTGATATGGGTCCATTTGGTTTATCATTTGAACAATTTCCTCCAACATTATATGATAGTGAGAAAAAACAATATGTTTATGCAATAAATGATAAAACAACATCGGAACGTATATTTGAAATGAAAAATGATCCACCAGCACTTTATATATCATTAATTGATTGTTTAAAAGATCGTAATGATATTAATTTACTTAATATATTTAATACTGAAGTTCAAGATTCTATTGATTTAATTCCAATACGTAATCAAATCTATGAACATAATTATAATTTTCAAGATTGTCAAACTATTCCATTATTTATGATACTTTTACATTTATTGCAATCATTACCTGAACCATTAATATCACGTGATATACAAGATAGAATATTACTAACAAATAATTCGTCAAATTTTCGTACTTATTATCTACCAAGTGGTTCATCTATGCAATCTCATATACCGAATGAAACAAATTCTGTACAACAACATGACATGGCAAAAGCTGTTGGTGCAACAATTGAATTATTAAAACCAAAAGAAAGAAATTTATTTTTTCGTTTTCTCTTACTTTTACAAAAATGTTGGCCAACATCCGAGCAATTAAAAAGAAGTGAAAATTCTAAAAATATTTTAAATGTTTGTATTGATATATTGACTCTTTCAATTTTACATGAACATGCTGATCGAAATCAACGCCATACATTTCTATTAGCTTGTCTCAACGAAGAAAAAAAGAAACACTCGAAATAAAATATATATATTTTTTCTTCTTACGTCAGTTTTATTGTCATTCCGAAAGTAATATTCCTTTTTTTTTCATAAATTTATCGAGAGCAATATTTTATTTTCCTTCTTTATTTAACAAAAAATAGTTATCATGACAAAAAACAAATGTATTGATTTTTTCCGAGAATGAAATTTAAAGCAATATACATAACAATTTTTCAAATAAATAAATTGTATGTCTTTGTGGATTTATTTATCAATGTTCAATATTTTAGCTGAATAATGCTTTCAATGTAAATATGCTCTCATTATGTTAATAATTATTTTATGAGAAACAAATAATTTAAGATAGGTGAATACAACAAGTAAATCGTGAAAAATTGGTTTTCGATGTTTTTTTGATCTTTGCCCCTCTTCACTCCGCCCCCTCCTCTCGTCATTATGGTCATTCAATAGACCTCAGATTTGAAGTCCCCGCACTGAAATGTCTTTTTCGAAAAATCGATTTTGAATGTTTTTTTGACCCTGCGGACACACAAGCAAGCAATCAGACAATTTATGTTTACTGAACTCTTCTCTACGAGAAAGAGAACTATTTGTTGTAATCGTGTATTCCGTCTCTTAATATTTATTCTCACCTCGTGGTTTTATTGTTTACATCATTTGAGTTTATGTATACGAATAAAACAATACATTTCATTTCTCATTGGTTTATCCAACTAATTTAATTCTCAATCAAGAACAAAAAATCACTGTTAATAATAAAATTAAACAATCAATGTGATACTTGACAAATGAACAACACAGTTTATGAAGAACGACTTTTTCGTTTAATAGCTGTTCGATTCGATCTTTTTATTGGTATTGATATTATTTCTGTTGTTTGAGACATTGTAAACCATGCATGTGAACTAACTTGTTGAATATTAGGACGTTTCTGCCAATCATATGTAAATATATGAAGAATAAGATTACGTGCAGATTGTTCACGTTCATTTTCATTTGGCCAATGTAATTGAAGTTTTTGATGCTAAATAAAAGAACAAAAGAAAAAACTTTAATACGAAAAACTTTTGAACAAACTTGTTTTAAAATTAATTGATTATTTTTATCTTCTTTAAATGGCATCTAATTGAAAATAATTTTCCCATATGAATATCTTATAAAATAATATGACTTACAACTCCAGTTACAAATATATATAAAATAACTCCAATAGCCCATACATCTGCTTTTTTTGCATCATATGGAAGTCCAAGTAAGATCTCTGGTGATACATATGCACGTGAACCACAATATGTTTTACTTAGATATTCTTTACATTTAAGTACATCTTTTGAAAAACCAAAATCACATAATTTCATATTATCTAAATATCGAAAATATATTATCTAATCATCTTGTAATCTTCCTACCATTGATATCAAGTAAAAGATTTTCTAATTTCAAATCACGATGTACAACTTCAAGTTCATGAAGATATTTAACTGCATCACATAATTGAGCAGACCATAATATTCGTTTTTGTTCAGGTATAGCACCAACTCGTTGAACATACGTTAAAAGATCACCTTGTGAAGCAAATTCAAGTATCTAATGAATAGCAACAAAAAAATGAAATAATCTAATATCTTTGAAATACATTTACCATAAAAATTTTTCCACATTCAATAAAATGATCATACATTTTAATAATATTTACATGATTAACACGTGACCAAATATCTAATTCACGTGGTAAAAATTTTTCTTGAAAATCTTTCGAAGCTCGTTGTGTATCGATTACCTAGGAAAATTTGTTTTGTAGAAATCAGAAGAAAAATAATTTTTCGATTTACTTTAATAGCAACTTGATGTTGATGACATATATCAAAACCTTCACGTACAGATGAAAATGAACCTTCACCTAATTTTTTTCGAAGAAAAATTTTTCTTTGAGCAAGTAATGCACGTTCAGTTGATTGTCGATATTGACGAATGATTCCACTTTGATCAATGTACGATTTCATTTCTGTTTCTTGAGAATATTTATATAATTTTGTTAAATTATTATTTGTTATAGATGATGTTGAAATTGGATTCGAAGGAAGAATAGTTGAAGATTTTTCTTCAGTATTTATTGTTGGTAATGGAGTTGATAATCGCATAGAAGTAGCAAGTGCCATAGGATTAAAGTTGATTTGTTTAGCTGACGGAAGAAATAGAAAACGACGAAACCACTTGATAAAACTAAATTGTTGTTGTTGTTGTGAACATGAAGATAATGATGATGTATTTAGTTGATTGTATTCAAAAATATCTTCATGATAAAGTTTTATAATTGTACACGGTGTTAAAGTAATTACAGATGGTGAATTTTCTATTACCATAGACAATGTCGAAAATACGACATGATTGGTAAAATATATAAATTTGAATGAATGAATGAAATAATCTTGTTGATTTGGAAACTTGAATTTTTTTTGTTAGTCAAATTTTTGGCGCGTCATTTTCTTATATACATAAATATAAACTTATTGATTTAATATTGAAAACAATGTTATATATTCAATTGTTAAGCTAGTTTTTTATAACAATAGTCAGTATACGAAGAGAAACATAATGAATAGTTAATAAGCTAGTATCGTTGTAAATCAAACAGATGATTGATCATATGTTCGCGCACATAATACATATGTGATTAACAGATATCATTATCTATTATTAAAAATTTGTTAACTTATACTTTTTATGACTATTTCGTATATATTCTAGTTAAAATGCACTTAATATATCTAACCAAGACTGTTTCAGTTGGAATAAATATATATCGACTACATTCGAAGTTATGAATAAAATTCATAGAAAAAACTTCATTTTCTAAGAACATCACATGCTTGAAACACTACCTATCAATTTGATAGATTTTCATTACTCTAATCACTTGTAATACTATTTAAATTTATTTTCAAAGATCAGGACCTTTATTTTTATGATTTTTATCATTAATATATAAAAGAGCAAAAATACAATTCAAACGATACTAATTTATTTTGTAAAAAAGCAAAGTGAATACATAGCGGGTAAATATATATGAGCAATTGTTTTGCGATCGGATTATTTTTAAGCAAAAACAATAAGAAAGATAAGAAAAAATATAATTAATACTGCAAATACTTTAATAATAAGCCATCGATTAGATTTCATCGACTCATTATATCGACTTAATTCTCTAATTGCATCTTCCGCATGGTTCCTAGCTTGTTCAACATTTATATCAATTCTAAATATATGCAAAAATTTGAAAAAAGTGAATCTTATGTTAGAAATCAAAAACTTTAGTATATTTTACTTCTCAATCGACTCTTTCTGTTCTTGTATTATAGTAGCTAATTGAGTAAGACTATCGCCAACTTCAACGATTGTTTGCTCGATGCGTTGCATTGTTTGCAAACGATATTCCATATCCTATATTATTTTAAAGATGATTTTATAAACATTTTAAACAATCATACTGTTTCATCTATTTTTTGCATTTGTTGTTTCAATGGCGAATGAAACCTTTGTTCAGAACCCATACTAATAATAGTAGCATCTTCATGTGCCGCATGATTATCATCACGAAAAAGTACCGAGGGTTGATCTAAGAAATTACAATTGTCGAAAGAATTTTTTTCATTTTTTAGCATTTTACTTGTTTTACTATTAGTAACTGATGAAGGGGCAGTCAATGATAATGAAACTGTACTTCTTGAAAAATTATCTCGACGTGTTTTTTGTTTTTTCATATTCTAAATTAATCAAAATATTATTTCTTTAATATGATTTGAAAATTACTTGAATTTGAGCATCACGAATTTCTTTAAACCCATTCGACATTGTCGTTATTTTCGACTAGAAAAATCGAGATATTCTCTATGTTCAAGAACAAAATAGATATGTATTTACTCGTAAAGTAGAAACAACTAAAGTGTTATGTGTCTTTGAATCTTCTGATTTGAACTGAGCAGTATTTTCAATGTACTTTAAATAGATAATTATACAAAAAATACATAAATTATTAGGAATAAAAAATAAATACTTGTTGAAGCAGTCCAATATGTAGATTTGAATTAGTAATATCCTGGTTTATTGACTGTGACAAGTCATCAATTTCCATTGTTTTATCATTGAATAATGACGAGTGTTTTGTCACTAGAGATAAAATGATATTAAAACAATTGATCTTTTAGAAAATAGTAAACGAACTTATTGCTAATTGTTCTAATTTTAAAAATATCTGTGAGAGATCTTCACCGACTTTCTTCACACTTTGCATGAAAACAACATGTTGCTTTATAACTGATTGAGGCTGTTGACGGCAATTGATCGAAGTATTAGGAGAAAAATTAAAAGCATCCTAAAATTCGAAATGAATCAATCGTTTGATATGAACAATTCTATTTTGCAACAATTCAATAAAATTGAGATTTTCTTCTAGGCCAGACTGTTGACTTGTTTTCTGCCATTGATCCACATACGTATTTGTCTAATACATTAGTAAAAATACTCGATTGTTTTATTGTTACAATTCTCATTTTTATTATACTACGAATAGAGTTGCAATCTGATGTCAAACTCTGTACAGAACTTATATTCATTATTTGACTATTTCGTCTATTCAACAATGAAAAGATAGAGATTTCAATAATATATACTTACTCTTCTACTAATAATTTGTTTCACAGTTTTTCCAAATTCATCCGTACGATCACGCGTGTTTAACATAATGTTCAATAGGAAAAATGATCACGACGATACTGGTGATGAATTATGAATAGTATTATTTAGAATTTATTCAGGAAGTGGATTACAAGTTATGATGATATATTTCTTATTGCATACAATCCAACAATAATGTTACTAATCGATATTGAAGAAATATACGCGAACTCATGGTTTATAAACGTGAACTTCGACCACTTGACGACGTGTCATATTTCCGACATCAAATGACTCAGACTGTTTCAAAAGTTTCGTTATTTCACAACGGTTTATTCATAAAAACAATCATCATCAAATTCATTTTCTTTTGAAAAACAATTTTTATCGATGTAACTATTAATAAACCATAGTCTAAATTCTGATCAATAGATATTCAAAGTTTTAATCTTTTTTAATAATAATCCTATTATTCCATACATTTTTATGGTTATATTATATTTAATATAAAACTATTATTCGTTAGAATAATTTTTCATAAATATCTTTCTGTAAAAAGGACAATTAAATTAAATTGATTCTATATATAAATATATAATTGGCTTGTAGAACTTCAAATGTTTTCTTTTATAGATGTCGTAAAAGAAAAGAATACGCAAAATTTCATTCGATAAAGATAAAGATATAGCAAACGTAGTAATAAAAAAACTCTTTTCATTTTCAGTTGCTAGGTTTCAATCATAATTTTTACATTGAAAAATGTCGCAGGATACAATTGTTTCATTTGATGAAAACATACTTCAATTACCTTCATGTTTAGCAATTCATACTCAACTTCGTCCTAGTTTAAATCGTTTCGAATTAAAAGATTATGTTGATCATATACAAAAATTATGTCAAACAAATCAATCGCATATATGTGGAATTATAAGAAAAAATCAATCGGAAACAATTGTTTTAGCATTAGCATTTTATCGAATACATCCAACAACGTATGATACAATACGTTTTGAAGTTCATGATTT
>CAJNOI010001565.1:0-13986 GCA_905250115.1 Adineta steineri | reverse complement strand
GAATAAAGATGGTATAAAAACAAATTTAAAAATATAGGTCATTCTAAATTTTTTCTTTATTTAGAATTCGATAATGAACGTAATATGTTAATGACAGATACTTTACCAAAATTACAACAATATTTTTTAACACATGGTATCTATGTTAATTTTATTGATTGTAATTTAAATTGGGATCATGATTTATCTCGAAATCCATATCATATTATACAATATATGAAAGAAGTTCATGATGCTTATAAAACATCAACTGGATTATTTTTCTTGGTGAGATAAAAACAAAATTTTGAAGAGAAATTTTTATCTTTTTTTTCTTCTAGAGTTTAATTGGAAATAAATATGGTCCTATTGTTTTACCCAGTGAATTATCAACAAGTGATTTTAATAATATAAAAACTGCTGCATCAGATTTAAATAAAGGTTAAATAAAAATAATTATTTAATACTAAACTTTTTTTTGCGTTTTTTTCCGATTAGATGTTAAATTACTTGAACGATGGTATTTATTAGATGATAAATTATCACCACCTGCTTATAAATTAAAAGATCCCGATGAAGATTTTTCCAATATATTATCACGATCATCATCAACATATGATATAAGTATACGAGAAAGTCAAGAATGGAATGATGTATATACAACTCTAGCTGATTTATTCATCAGTGTTCTACATGAAAAATCTAATTTAAAATCTAAGCATGATACATCATCATTACATGATATTCAACTGCTTTCCGGCGTTGAAATGCTATTCAATTACGCAGCTAAACTATCTTCATCCGGTTGCATGTGCGTCTTACGGCAAATTGATGGTATGCACGTCTATCTATTGTATTTCCTGTTTAGATGTCTTTTTGACTGATTAGAAATTCTCTAAATTCTATTGAGTTTTCATAGAATAAATAATTAGTGATGTAACATTTTTATTGGTGAAAAGAAAAAGAACAGTAGATAATTTTTTTTTGAAAGTCTATATTAAAACCTGTTGAAGTTTATTCGTGCATAGAGCTTATATATTTTTTCCATCTGTTGAATTCTATTATTATGACATTTTTATTCAACTTGTCGAACAAAATTTAATCTAGTTCATCTGTCCAAATAGTTATGATATTCTTAGAATTTTAATATGAAAGATAAGACGAGATAATCAAATATTTATTATAATATAGGAGAGAAATTTTTAACCTAATGTTACCAATTGATTAATGGAAATGACAAAAGAAATTATTTAATTCTTTGCTAAAAATAATTCAATAATAAAAAAATTACTCTTGATGGACATTTGTATACATAAAAAAAAACTAGTCTGTCAAGTAAAATATAAGCTTGATGATGCTGTCAGAAAAAAGCTTATTGTCTTAAGAAATACGATCATAAGGATTTTTAAATAGTTGCTAGAGTTTCAATAAAGATATACTGACATGGACTAGATTATTTGGTTTAAATTCAATAAACCGTTTTCCTTCCTAACTTCAATATTTTATTACGGAATTGAAATTATTTTCAAAAAAGATTATGTACATGAATAAGTAATTATTTAATTGCATGTTTTTTCAATGACGTCGAGTAGACTAGTTTTTCTTTCTTCTTGAAATTAATTAAAATATCTTAATATAGTATTTAGTATTTATAGAGAATAATTTTATATGATTAAAATAAATTTTCTTTTTCTCAGGTTTAAATGAAAAAAGTAAAGGCAATGAATCATATATTGATGTCCTACCGGGCAGTAATCGTTTGGATAAAACTCGTCAAGAAAAATTAAAACGTTTTCGTGAATCTTTAATGAATAAATTAACATTGAATGATGATAATGATAGTAAAATCGAAGATAATCGAGCCATATTTAATATACAATGGAAAGAAAATGGTGAATTTCAATTAGATGATGTCGATTATCAACGTTATTTACGTACATTAAATGCAGCAATATTTCTTCGTGTTAAATCGGCATGTGAACGTCAAATTGATCAATCAATATCAAGTCATTTGAAACGTCCTGAACAAATTTTATATAATGAAACACTTGTTCATTTAACATATTATTCAAAATTATCATCACATACATGTTTAGGTTTTGAAAATTTTGTAGAAAATAATAATTTATTTAAAAAATGGTTATTATCAGCGAATACAAATGAACATTATCCATTAATGATTGTTGGTAGTCGAGCATCAGGAAAAACTTTATTATGCACAAAATTAGCTCAATATCTTTTGAATACATTAGGAAAGAATGCTCAATGTATAATACGTTATTTTAATTTAACATCAAGATCACGAAATCTTGTCGAATTATTTTCATCCATATGTACACAAATGAGTTCATTTCAAAATGCACCACCATTAGTCAATGATCATAAACTTGATCGTGTAGAATATTATCTATCTGTTTTAACAAATCTATCAAAAAATCAAAAACCAATTATTATTGTAATTGATGGTATTGAAGAAGGAACACCAACAAGTCAATATACGGCATCAATGGCATATTATCAAGCATTACTTCATTTACTTCCACCTAAAGTATATATTTCTTTCTCAATTCTAAAAACTAGATTTATAATCTTAAGTTATCATAAAGAACAGTAATAGGACTATCAAAAAGGAAATCATTTATCTTATTCTCAGGCGGCTAATCACAAGTTAGTTGATCGTAATTTTTATGATTTCCCGTTAATCGTATAGTAATAAGAGATGTCAGAATTTCCGTTTTACAAAAAAGGCAAGTGCATTTAAAAAAAAACAATATTTTTATTCTACAAATAATAATCTACATCCTCAAGATTGATAACAATTGAATGAGATTACTGTGTAGTAATAGAATACACTACGGATATATTATATAACGTTTGCGTGACATGATTTAAATTTACCAATGTCTTTGTTAAACTTTTGATATTGATTGTTGATAATTAATGTTATTTTTCTTTAGGTCTATGTAATATTATCAGTTAGTCGAAATATTCATGCAACTCCTCATTCCGATATGCAAATTCGTGAAATTCTTGAACGATTAGAAAAAGATGAATGTATTATTGAATTACCATTTTCAATTGAAACAATACATATTCGTGATTTAAGTTTACATATAAAATCGGAATTAAATACAATTAAACGAAATGTAACCGATTCAGTTTTACAAGCTCTTTCAAAATGTATATATCAACAATTAGATAAACAATCGCAAATATTTTTTCTTCTTCGTTTGGTGTTAAATGAAAGCTATTTTAGTTACATATCACAACGAAAGAAAAAATTAGATTTAACAGATTTAAATATAGAAGAAATTCTTAATGCATATATTGGTAAGATATTTTATGAATTAGAAAACAAATACATGATTGTTTTTTGTATATTATAGATCATTGTGAACGAAAATTCGGTCCAAAAATATGTTCTCTCATATTTAATTATATAAGTTCATCACAAGCAGCAATTCATGAACTTGAATTACTTGATATATTATCTTGTAATAATGAATTTTTCTTAGAATATTTTCAAAAAGATTTACCGAAATATTTACGTTTTCCATCATCATTATGGATTGCTATTAAATATACATTAGGTAATATATCTATATGATTGAAAAAATCTTGTTTATTATGTTAATATATTGATTTAGGTCCATTATTATCAATAAGATATTTTGATTTAAAAGTTGTTATTTGTTGGAGTCATTCATTTATTCGAAGACATATGAAACAAAAATATTTAAAACGAGTTGAAGATATTCGTATTTCACATCGAGATATTTCAAATTATTTTCTGGAATCTTTCATCGAATCAAAACCATTAGTCGACATGGGACGTAACATTCAAATCAGGTATTTGATAATATTTATTCGCACATATCAATTGCTTTATGTTAAATATTCATATTTTGTAAAATAAGTAATTATATCTAGGGGCTACTTAGTGTAGATCACTATAATAGAATCTTTGAAGAAAATATAGCTTTTAGCTTTAAGCAATAAAGAAATTGTTGTTTATTAATATACCTACAGCTTCTCTTCAAGCAAAATTCCTACTGCTTTTATTCTCAATATAGCCATTCTAAGTTTAGAATAATTTAATACTCATTGGATCAGCTTAACCTCACCCTTCAAAAGCAGTTATATCTCGAAAAAAGAAACTTGCAGCTGATTTTAATTCTAACTATATTGGCTTACTGTCTCTTCGCTAATAAGACTTTCGCCATTAGCAAAATTCGAGAATCCTACTATGTTACTTATGAACCTTGTTTTTGACGGATTGAATTGATCGATATTTGATCTCGCTGTATAAAAAAATTTGTTTTATAGAGGAGATAATGCACGTCGTTTCGTCTTACAACAACCACTTCTTTATTCCGAAACAGCATATAATTATCGACGATTAGGTGAATTATGGTATCAATTGATGCATTCTGGTATAAAATTGCTTTATAATCTTCTATATAACTATTGTTTTTTCTTTCTTAAAGGTGATATTGATCGTTTAAAAGAACATACATTATGTTGTTTTGACTATTTATTAGCTAAAATTCATGGTTCATCGATTGAACAATTATTATGGGAAATCGATATAGTTTGTAGTAATATTCTCGATGCTGACGTTCTTCTCGTACAAACAATATTAAGAAATATAATTCATATTGTTTCATATGATCCAGTTTTACTGGCTGGTGAAATGATTTTACGTTTAAAAAATATAAAAAATCATTATAATGAACATATTGAAGTCTTATTTGCTCAAGCACATGATTGGTGTGATTCATCTAGTGCATCAGTATTTGTTCCATTATCTTCATGGATATCAACAGTACCATCAATGACTATAACTGTATTACCATGTGCTGATGGAGCATTTAAAATAGCACCCACAACATTCAATCAACATGTTTTTTGTACAACACGTGCAAATGAAATAGCTATGTATCATATACCATCAAAAAAACTTGTTAAAAAATTTACCGGTATAATATTATTGAAATAGAAAGATAAAAGAAAACGAATTTTTCTATTTACTTTAGGTCATACATCACAAATTACAGCTATACAATTAACACATAATAATAAATATTTAGTATCGTCATCAACAGATCGTACTATAAAATTATTTAATTTGAATTCCGGAGAATTAGAAAATAGTTATTGGTAAGAAAATCTTTTTGACATCGAAAAAATAATTTGAAGAATTTTTATTTAGTGTTCATCAAGATGAAGTACTTTGTATGACAGTTTCACATAATAATGAACAAATTGTAACTGGATCTCGTGATCGATTTATTATTGTATTTCGTTCGGACAATGGTGAAATTGAACATTCAATTGAACAACATACAGATGCTGTCACTGCTGTTGCACTTACACAAGATGATGGTCTATTAATTTCTGGTTTGTTATTATAATACAATAATAAAATCAAAGATTTCATTCTTCTATTTTCTAGCTTCACGTGATCAAACTATAAAACGATGGACATTTCGTGGTATGCAATTACTTGATGTTATTGATACAGTTGGCTCACCAATTACACATATGATTATATCTACTGATGATACATTTATAATAGTTTCATGTGATAATAAAACAGTTCAAGTTAAATCACTTGTTACTGGAAGTGATATACATAATCTTGAAGGACATTCATCTGAAGTGACAAGTCTTTCAGTATCAAATGATTCGATATGTTGTTATGTTGGTTGTAGTGATGGACATATATATGTTTATAATTTACGTTCACAAATTCTTCTTCGAACATTAACACATCATGATTCAGCTATTACTGATCTTAATATATCAATGGATGATTATTTTCTTTTTTCTGCAGCTGAAGTAAATTGAATATTCATAATAAACTAAAAATCTTATTCTTTTCTTCTATTTAAGAATGCAATACATGTTTTAAATGTTAAACAACAATCCAATGGTTTTCAAACAACTGATCCATTGTCATCACCAGATGCTATTACAGCATTATCGATATCACGTGAAGGTGATGTTGCTATAGCTGGTTGTGCAGCTGGTAGTGTTCGATTATTTAATTTGATTGATGGAGAATTTACTGAACGTACAACTGATCATAAAGGGCCTGTTACACAAGTCGCACTTTCACATTCATATTTATTTTCATTATCCGGATCAAAAGATACAACAATTAAAGTTTATGATAATGAAATGGGAGAAATTGTTGCAGAATTTACTGTGAATATATATAATTATAAACTTTTCTTTTCTAAAAATATTTATTTTAATTAGGATCATACAGCACCAATAGCACATGTACGAATACTAGAAGATAATCGAAAGATTCTATCAAGTGATGAACAAAATTATATTAAAACATGGTGGGCAAATACAGGAGAACCAATTGATTCAGTAAGGAATACATTATAATATAGAATAAATCTATTATACTTATTATTTTAGTATAATATACCATGTAAAATGCTTGGTGTATCACCTGATGGTAAATATGTTGTATCAGGAAATGGAGATCATCTGTAAATAAGTTTTATTTTTATAATTTTATTTGAAATTTTTAATGAATATAATTTAGTTTAAAAATTTGGTCATTGGATGATGCACGTGTTGTTCGTTCAATAGATCATACAGAAGGAAAAATAACTTGTATGGCATTTCGAGCCGATTCACAATATTTAATTACTGGAGGTGAAGATTTTAGTTGTAAATTATGGGAATTAGCATCAGGAAAACTTACACAAGTAAAATTGATTTTTTCGAAAATTTGAAGAATAAAATTTATTTATTTATTGTAAGGTTCTTGTTGAACATGAACATTCAATTTCGGCTGTTGCAATTAGTGAAGATGGAAAACATGTTCTTAGTGGTGATAATGATGGTCACGCTCTTATATGGTCATTCAAAGATGGTAAATTATTTTGTTCTCTAATTGTTATTTTAATTAAATCATTATCATAACATAGAATATGTCATAAACTTTATCCTTGACCTATATAATGTACTCGTTAAAATACAACCAAACCTTCTTAGTATTCCATTCATTGAATTGCACTATTGTGAACTACGATAGCTAATCTGTTATTTAACTGACTGAGTTAATTATAGGACGAGAAACTTCTTATATCCGTTAATTGTTATTTTTTTTTGTTGAAATACTTGATTACAAAACAACTTTAAATATTTTCTAGGTGCTGTTGTACATAAGCTTACAAGACATAAAAATGCAATCGTTACTGTCTCATTTACTATTGATAGCAATATTGCAATAACCGGTAAAATATATATTCTCTATTATTATTATTACTATTATTTCATTTATAGCATCTCAAGATGGTTTTCTTCAAGCATGGTCAACTTTAACTGGTATTTGTATAGCTGCATTTCATTTTAATCATACACTCATTAAATTACTTGTATCACAAAGTGGAGGTATAAGTCAATCAATCAATTATATAAATTCAATCTCTTTTTTTTTGTTTAGCACGTTATGCAGCAATTTTACAAAATACATCTTGTGTTGCTATGTTAAGTCTTTTTAATATTCCATCTGGTGAAGTTACAAAGATGCCACAACGTCACAATCAAAGTATATTTTTAAATTTCAATTAATTACTTTTTTTAATTATTTTTTTTAATTTTAGCATTTTGTGATCCAAATAATATCCTATTACCAATAAAACCCAAACCATTACTTTTTCCAAAAGAGTCAACATTTTTATACGATGAATCTAATCAAATTTTAAAATCCGATCAAATTGCTGGCGATACTATATTAGTAAGTTTTCATTATTTCTTGTCTAGACTTCGGAAAAGGAAAAAATGTCTATGAGATTCAACAAATATTTTTTAATCGGAAACTGATCAACTACATGTTGAGAATATTAATAATCAACGTTTTTCTTAATTCTTATTTACGTCCTATGAATGGACGAATAGTATTAACTGATTAATATAAGACAAGAAGAAAAAAATGTCTTGTAGACAAGAAAATCTAATGACAACGTCATTGACATATAAGCTTAGAATATAAAGAAAAAGACAAAAAGACATGTTCATATACTCATGTATATATCTATATATTGAGTTACTATTACTTAGTAATTAAGAAGGACATGATGGCATCAGTGTTTTGTTGTTATTTTCGTTGTCAGTGTAGATTCTTTGTCTGTAAGAAGAAGGAGACGAGCATGTTTTGTATATCAAAAAACGTTTTTTTCCTGATAATTAACATGACTGTAGATAGGTTTTTTTCTTCGTTATACTTTGACCTCTTATTTATCCAAAACCTTTTCCTACATATGTGAAAAAATGACAAGAACTTTTTCTAATAGAAAATCGTCAGGCGATTAAATAAGTCTTATATATTTTTTTAATCAAAGAATAAGATCTAAAACTAATCTAGATATAAGATCAGATATAGTTTTAAAAAAAACCCATAATGAATATCGAACATTTTGAATATTATGAACTTTATTCAATCTCATCAAATATGTCCAATGATTCTGTGATTAAATTTATTATAAATTTTCATCGTATATATCCTTGGTTATTATTTCCATTTGGTTTTATTGGTTCATTATTAACAATATTTATATTTACCCGAAAAAAATTTCAAAAATTTGGTTGTTCAATATTATTTGTTGCCGAAAGTTTTATGGTAAATAAAAGTTTAATATTTTTTTGTTACACACAAAAATTACTTTAGTCATTTTCTAGGATTTAATATTGATTACATTAAATTGTATTCGCCTTATCATACGTTATACATTTCAATCCTATTTTTTACAACGTTCATTATATTTATGTCGAACATATAAATTTCTAACAAGTTATTGTTCTCATTGTGCTGTATGGATTTTATGTGTTATATCACTTGAACGTGCTGCTGTTACAAAACGTTATGTTTGGAATCAAAATGTTTTTAGTCGTAAACATTCATATTGTACATTAATATTACTTTATATTATATTATTTTTTCTTAATATACATTATTTAATATATTTTGGTTCAAGACAAGAAGAAGAAAACAATGATTTAGGAAATAATAAAACAAACAAAAATTTCTTTATTATGTGTAGTTCAAATTTAACACGTTTATCAAAAGAAACCTATGAATCATTTTTGATTTATTATTTTTCTAAAATGGATTTCTTATTAAATTCTTTAATACCATTTATTATTATTTTACTTGCAAATACAACTGTTATGTCTTCAGTTTGTAAATCACGTATTTTAATGAAACAATTAGGTGTAAGACAAACACGTTCACCACGTGATACACAATTAGCATATATTTTATTTGTTTCAACATTAATTTTTTTATTATTAACATTTCCATTACGTGTTTTTTCTGTTATTGAACCATATTTAAATTATGATGAAAAATATTTAATTTTATTAGATGGTATTATGAGATTTTTATTATATCTTGATCATGGATGCGGATTTTATCTATATACATTTACAGGCGAATTATTTCGTCGTGAATTAAAAAAATTTATTTATGAATGTTTATCTAAAATATTTCATTGGACATATGTCGAACCAAGACATCAAAATGAATTAAGTTGTTCAAATGGTGGTGCATGTTCACATGTTTTACATCAATCACAACATGCAAATATTCTATTAAGAGATTCTATAAGTAGTTTTACTGGACCTGGAACTACTACTATTATGAGATCATCTTTACATTCACTTCAAACACATAGAACTTCGAATTGTTCAGCTTATCATCAATGTCTTTTTGCAAAGCCTCGTATGACAAATACATTGTCAACATCATTATCACGTTCAAAATTTAGTTATCCAATAGATAAACAAAATTTATTAACATCAGAACAAAAACGTGGACTTGTTAAACGACATAGTTCATCTTGTTTTGAATCTCAGTATAGACCATTACTTATTCCATATACATCACAGAATATAAACCCTACACATAATCTTGATCGAATGAGTGATATTGTTTAGAAATTAATTTTCTTCTCTAATCTTTTGTTTTTGTGAATTCTCTAAAAAAATTCAATTTTGTTTTTATTATAGTCGGATCCAATGAGTAAGTCACAAAGTAAAGAACTTTTTAATAAGAAAAAACAACGTGGTCGAACCAAAAAAAATAGTATCGGTGGTGGTGGTCCTGTAAGTACAAGTAATCCAACTGTAAGCAATACAGCTGTAACAAAACTATTTGCACTTCAAACATCTCAAGGAACGAATGGTTTATATAATGGTGAAGATCCAGCTGTTGTTGTTATTAATCATCAACCACCAGTATTAACTCAAGCAAAAGAAAAACGTACAAAAATTTGTTGTCTATTGTAATTTCTCTAACTGTTTCTTGGTTTCTTTTTCCCTGTCAAGTCATAATATATCATTGTTTTTGTTTCTTTCATTTTATGTTACGTGATTATATTGTTACTCGTAAGATTCTCAAATATTTTCATTGAGTTAAACGAGAATATCTTTATCTCTTGTATTATTCAATTGAATCAAATATTGAACAATACAGGTACATATACCATTAGACAATAATGAACCACATAGTTGACATAAATGTTTTTCTATACATGCATTTGATGAACGTATTTTATCTGTAGTATTATTTTTTGATGGATTATTTAGCAATGATGATGAATAATTTTGTTTTGAATTTTTATATATTGACATATCATCAATAAATGAAATACTAACAGCTGATTTTAATCGATTTATATTACTTGATAATGATTGTTTCATAGAAGAACTACTTGGAATAGATCTTGAATTTCTTCTTTTGTATTTGACTGGACATGGATAAGTAATAGGAAATGTAAAACGAAGACATTTATTTTTGATTGATTGACAACGACGTTTAGTTAGTTGACGATATTGTTTTCGTAATAATTGTTTTTGTTTTCTAGCACTTAATGGACCTGTAATAGAATTAATGATAGAGCACAGAAAGAATGTTCTTAGATTGACCGCAGTGTTTGATACAATCATAATATTTGTATTATAGTTGTTTTCAATGATATCGAATCCTATTTTTGATTTATTAAAGGGGATATGTTTTGCGGTCAGTAAAATAATTGAAATATCAATAAATATATTAATTGGTCAGTAGATTTTGTAGAAGTAGCAGTGAAAAAATATAATTTTTGTCAGTAAAAAAAAGAAAAGTAGACTATCTTTGCACAAATTTATATTTTTTTACTTTCCATTCCATTTTATTTACTGACCGTTCCATTTATTCTACTGATCACTTAAATGACACCCTTTATTAAATTTAGGTTTTGAATGAAATATTGAAACTCTCTCAAATAAATATTTGAAATTAAAACAGGAGACTTCAGTGAAAAGAATTATGCTCAAATTCACACAATCTAAGTTCATTATATATATAGTCATAGGTCAAATATTGTTTTCATTCAATTCATACGACGTTTGCTCACTAGAGGATAATCAATAATAACTAATGCATTTGAATAGTTGTATGTAAAAATCACAAAATTAAATACTTAAATTCATTCTTAATTGATCAACAAAAGTAGACGATGTTTATATCCTGTATTCTTATTTGACTCAATCAGTAGATTTATAGCGATGATATCTGTCACATATGAACAGCACCCGCGCTAGCGGGGGGGGGGGTGTGTGAAGGGATGTACACCCCCTCCCTCAATAATTGGAATTTTTTGTTTTTTTTTTCAACGACGGAAGCTGATTTAGAACAAATTTTGTGCTTTTTTAGCAAATTTTGCTCTAAATATCCTTTTACCCCTCCCCTCCAATCTTAGACCCTTCGCGCGGGCGCTGCATATAAACAGTTTAAAATTTAATAGATTAACTATTCAACATTAATAATCAAGATAGGTAAACTTACGAACATGAATTTGTAAGAAGGAATTTTTATCTCGACATTGTTCTGTAATACTTGGTATATTTAACTTTTGATTATCATCTTTCAATATATTTTTATATTGAGTATCAGGACCTTTTAATAATTTAATGATTGAATTTTGATTAAAATCAATATAGGCAATCGATTCATCTTTTCGATGAGATGTTTTCATGAAATTCATATGATACAATTTGTTTATTTAATTTCGAAGAAATAAAATTTACTTGAGAAAAATCATTGAAAAGAAAAAAAGTGAATTAGCGCTTTTGAATAATTTTTTTATAGCGTGTTTAAAATAAACTATTGTAACTGAATGTCTATCTTTTACTTCAAATCAGTTTTTAGATAAATTCAAGAATCTTCAACTAATATAAAATCGAAAAATTCATCTAAACTATGAACTTTTCTATTTTAATTACTGTACAATTCTTTTTCTCCTTTTAAATTCAAATTCAATATTTTTCTTTAGCCAATGAGAGTGTGCGTAATATTTCACACCTACACCCTCATTATTTTATTGAAATTAAAGATATTTTTTGTTTTAATATGTGTTCACGATCAAAAATATTAGTTTTATTAGCTTTTTCATTTAAATTAGTTCAACTCATACTCCGTAGTAAATCTTTTCGTTAAAATATTTATCATCTTGAAAAATGCAAATCAATCATTCTTCCCCCACCAACGACTAGTCATTTAATTATACGAAAATAAAAATGGATGTGCATTAGAAACAATTTTATTAATCTGTTTTTCTTTAGTTTATTTTGACTTTTCATGTGATGACGCTATTCTTTCATTTGTTTGCATAAAGAATTATTGTTTTTTATCGATCAAGTATTCTTGATTTGGTCGACTGAGTCTTACATGTTTATATGTAAGGACATATGCGTTGGCGCCATTGCATTGACAGTTTTAAAAAAACCCAGACGCATGACATTTTCAGTTATATCGACAAATGTGGTTCATATTTTATAATATTTTGTCTTGATTTTTTCCCACATCAAGTATGCACCTATCGATATTCTTGTTTTTCTTTTAAATGATTGCATCTTTGAATGATGCATATTTTTACCTAGCTTACTCATTTTTGATCGTAAAATGATTATCATGTCATAGTCTTGGGAATAAATGTTGTATTCAACTACTATTCATAGACTTCGTAAATATTAAATCAAAAGAAGTTTGAATTTTTTGATAAGAAGTTTTTTATTATGAAAAAAAATTATGCCTTTTCTTGTTTATTTTGAATACAAACTTTAACGAACATTAAAAAGAAAAAAAGAAAAAAAGATAATTAAGCACAAAAAGCACAGCTTTTTATGCTTCAGATAAAAGGAAAGAGAATAGAAATAATGTTTTCATTAATAATATTTTTTTAGCGATCAAAGCGAAATGACAGTATATATGACCATCAACATAGACAGTTCTTGAATAATATATATATATAAATAAAAACTATACGAAAAAAAAATCAGCGAGATTAGATATGATATAGAAATTGTCAATATATGAAATTAGTTTGTTGAAGTATTCATTAATTCACCGAGCTCCACATGATCCTTGTCTTGTTTAGTGTTCTTGGATTTGTCCGCCCATTCTTTCTAAAATTTAAACAACATGGTTCATTTTAGTTTATCGTTATAGCAAAGAAAAGCTTACGTATATAATTATTAACAAAACGCATATTCCAGACACTGCAGATATTCCAAAAGCAGCGAATGCATAATTTAGCACAGATTTTGAATCGGGAAGTTCTAAAATTACTGAATCAACGTCTGCAGGATCATAATAACAAGTTAAATTGGAACCGATCTATATACAAAAAAAGAATATAAATTATATAATAATATTAAACTGTACCGGTGATTTTTCATCTGTATATACGTCATCTGCCCTTGTGAACGTATTCATTCTGTAAGTGCCATCTGTAATAGAATATTCTAATACGGATTGTCCACCCAAACATTTAGTAGCAGCACAAGTATGGGAATTACAGACTGCACATGAATGCTCATATACCGTATAATTTACTACTAGACATGTTGTCGTAGCATAACTTTTTCGAATATTTTCAGATTCCACATATTTCCATGTGAAGAGTGATCCCATGAAGATACCAATTATAGACAACACAA
>CAJNOI010001564.1:0-13992 GCA_905250115.1 Adineta steineri | reverse complement strand
ACCAAATAAACAAGCAAAAGTACATATTTTTATTTTGTTCTATAAAACTATTTCTTCTATATTTATTAATATTAGATGTATCGTCTTACTATTCGAACGAGTAAAGGTGGTGTTGCTGCTCGTCTTGCTGAATTACTTGAAGATCAATTTTAATCAAATTTTTTCATTTTTTTTTCTAATGTATCTATCAACAGTGGTTAACATGCATGCATTTACCTCTTTAAACATAGAAACCGCACATTCCTTTTATTGTAATTTTTGCATATAAGAAATTCCAAGAGTAAAGAAAAAAAAACACATCATGTTAATCGGATGCGCAAATCAATCTTAATCAAAAATATATAATTATTATTAATTTATTTTCAATTTGTCGTGCAATAGATATCTTCCTTTATAATCAACTATTATTTTTACCGGTCATTGTATCTTAAAATGTTCCTTTTTTCTTCTCGTATGTTGCGCAGCATCAAAAAAGAAACATTTCTATATGTTGTCTTTGTTTGTATTTTGATTGTTAGGAAAAAAAAAAACGGTCTTTTAACCCCATTTATATATGTCTCTTTTTCTCTATGTGTGTGTGTGTGTTTATGTAGAGTCTCAATGTCACCTACTGTGATTTCGTGATTTTGCCACGTGGTCGACGACCTTATTTTCGTTTCTTCTTCTGTTGGTCTCGTTTCTTTTTTTTAATCATATTCACTTATCTATTCGATTTCTATCAATATTATTATATCAAAAAAAAGGAAAAATAGAATTTTTTGTCACTAATTATACATTCTTTATTTGAATTTTTCAATAATGCTTTATGCAAAATAATGAGCTATGTCTGAAGCCATATGCATCAATCTATATATAGAATAAAGAATACTTTTTACTTGATTAATAAAAGATTTTTCTTTTATATTAATATGTAGAGTCATGAAATAGAAACGTTCATTAGTACGAATCTCTAGGGAGGAAAACATAAAATTCACATCTTTCGTACGAATAAAAGATATTTGTTTGATTATCAAAGATGTTTTATCTTATGACAAGTGCAATTTATATTAACACATAATAGATATTTGTTATGTCATTATTGATCTGAAGTGAGAAAACTTACCTTAAAACAAAAAGGAATATTTTGAAATTAGAAAATTACCATTTTATGTGAAGTTACTTTTAGTGCTAATAAAACATGATAATTGACAATTATCGAATAAGTAGGAAGAGTGAATCAATACAGTGATGATTACTTTATCAGTTAAGACTAGAATAATACTGTAATTGTGATTTCCTTATGGAAAAAAAGATACTCTAATATGGAAAAGAGTCTTGATAGTTAATTCATTTAATATCAAGGTTATTCTTTGTATTCCCGCTTTTTATAGAAAATCAACAAAAGGTCCACATCGTTCTAAAAGATGTGTAGAAATTTGTTTATAGTAGTGCTCAGACACATTTTAAAGATTAGTTTAGTTCATTATCAATAGTGCTGTTAGAGCCCAACAGCCATTAATTCTAGCAAAATATAATATTGACTATCAAATCATCAATACGAAAAGTCATTACTCTCTCTCTCTATATTCAATACAACAATATGCATGTGATTCAAGTATATATTGTGTTTACATAGTCAAAAATTTTCTACAATGTATAATTATTCAAACTGTTTGTTTCTCACTCTACATTCATTAATTTGATTCATTACAAAACATTTAATGATTAATGATCTGTAAATGGCAAATCTTGTCGTTTTATATTTTCAATTGAAACACTTTTAAAGCTTAAATTAGTTGTTTGTTTTTGTTAATCACACTATTATTCATTGGAAGGTTAAAATGTACATGAACTAAATTGTCATTTATTCTTTACAATCTATTCAATATGATACGAAGATTTTTTTTTACTTTTCTTTTTCTTTGAATAAATACAAACGAACAACAGAAATAAGTTTGACCGCGTATACAATTGTAGGCTGTGCATATTCATTGTATGTTAATCTTGCTTTCGGACGATGACCGAAATGATTACAAAATGTATACATACACAAACGAATGAGAAAGAATAAAGAGTACAATATGTTTGATAACAACTATTAAATAATCACTAATAGAGTACTCATTGAAACAAAACAAGGTAAATGTATATTTTTTTCATTATTAACAGATGCATATAACATATGATCGAACATGAGAAATAGAAGAAGGAAAGAGTTACCCCTCATTACTCTCTATCTTAAAATATAAGTAAAATGAGTGTTGTTTTCACCTTGTAAAAAATATCATTCTATAAAAACAATCTGAAACCTAACACTATTTATTAATAAATCTAGACTATCAATATACAATTCCACTAATTTCTCTAAAAGTAAATATTATTATTCTCTCTTTTGTATATATATGCATAAAATCAATCAATAAGGCGTCATATCTAATTTAAATAGAAGCCAATATTTTTTAGTCATGAATTTAAATCAATATTTCTTCTTCTTTGTATTTATTCTTATTCAACAAATAATATTAATAAAAACTTATACATTTAATTCATCAATTGATAATTTACTTTATGTTACAAATACTTCAACATTATATGCAATATCATCATCACATTTACATCAATTACATTGGTCAACAACAAATCAAACATTATTATTACTTCATCGACGTGTACAACTTCATTCATCACTTGATAATATAGAAAATGGTGTTAGTGTTTTTCTCTATGATTCATTACGACATTTATTAATAATATGTTCACGTTCATTAATTGGTCGTTGTATATTCTATGATGCCGATGATATAAGTCGAATATATATTCTTGATTCAACAATTGAAACAAATTATCTTGGTTGTTTATCGGGTTGTTATACATTTTTATCATCAAATATAATTCGTTCAGCTTTAATAGGAAATCGTCGTGATAGAAATGGTAATATAATAAATTCACAAATTGAATTAAATAAAGATTTACACTATTTTAATATAAAATATCAATTTCAATCAAGTGATGATACATTAATAACATCATTAACATTTTTACCAGAAAAAATATCAAATATTGAATATACTTATGGGTTTGATTATCAACAATATACATATTATTTACTTAAATCGTCACGTTTAGCACGATTATGTCAAGCATCGATTGCAATGCATATGAGTTATGAAGAAATTCCATTGATAAATTGCCAGAATAAATCAACAATTATTACAGGAGCTTTTTATTTAAATCAAAATTTTGATTATTTATATATTATTTATGAAAATACAGTTTGTGTTTATACAATGAATGAAATTATACGAGCATTCGCAGCATCAAAAATGCAATGTCAAAATGGTATTGGTTATCGTCTTGCACATATTATTGAAAATGATGAAGGTGGACGATCGAAATGTGAAAAAGTAATTGATTAAAATATTTGAGAAAGAAGTTTTGTATTGTATTTATATCTTAGACAATTGAACAAAATTTGAATGAAATCAATCAATGTACTTGGCAGCCTTATCGAATAAATACATATATGGATGGTACTGTCGGTGCTATTGGAGAAAGACTTTATCAAAGTGTAGATTCAAATGTAAAGATTATATTTATTTTTACCCAAGATAATATTGTCGTTATTGGTACAAGTCAACGACATGTTCTCAAGGTATTTAGATTTATACGATTGTCAGTTTAATCAGATAGAAATAATTGTGATGTCATTTACATTTGATCAGTTTCGCTTTAATGATTCATTCTGTTCTATTAACAAGAAATCAAATTCTATTTCTAGTTTATTCGTTCTAATCAAACTACTCTTCATCTTGTTCATGAAGCAATCTATTATAATGAACCATTTAATAATCAATATGTTGTTGATTACGAACATGAATCTCTTATATTTGCTGTTGGTATTGAGGTATTTTATCTTTTTATTTAAAATTTTTGTAAATCATTATTATTGTTTAGCTTCATCGTTATGCTTATAATTCATGTTCTCTCTATGATACATGTCAATCATGTATTGGTAGTCGACGTTATGATAATAAACCATGTATTTGGTCCAATGGTAGATGTTCTTTATCTTCTAATTCAAACATAAATGATCGTGGATGTCCATTAATAATTAATGAAGTTTGTTTTTATATTTAATTATTATCTGATGTTGAATTTATTGATAGATTCAACCAATGAATGCTGATGTAAATATAGAATCAATTACATTGACGATCACCGGTTCATTTGAAGGAGTTCAAGCACATTTAGTAACTATACTTGTGACATTTCCTTTATCAAATCAACATGATTTTATTTGTACAATTGAACATATACAAAATGACAGGTTTCTTTCAAAACAAAATATTTAATTTTGAAATGATCGTTTTCTTCTCTAGTTTAACTTGTAATTTAATTATTCCAAAACAACCAGTTCAAGGAATTATTTCAATAAATATTAAATCTGACAGGGAATTATCTATGGGTGATACTGATATTTTTGGTTCTGTTAATTTTCCAGAGAAATTTAATATTTATGTAAGGATATGAATTTAATTTCAAAATAAAACTTTTCATTTAGATTCCAAAAGCAATTCTCAAACCTGATTATGGTCCAGCTATTGGTGGAACAAAAATTCAAATAGAAAATTTAGATTTTAATCTTTATTCAACTGTAAAAATTCATTTAGGCAAACAAGAATGTCAAATATCAAAATATGATTATTCAACTAATGAAATTGAATGTATTAATCAAGCTTGTATGAATGATAAAGAACGACTGGAATTAAATATTCAAGTTAATAATCATCAATGGCAATTAGAAAAAACATATTTTCAATGTCGTGCTAATCCGATTATATTTGATTGGTATCCGAAAAAATCGATAATAAGGTATTTAATTTAGATTTACAAGATAAAACTTCAATCTGCAAATTTATTTCTAGTGGAGGAATGAAATTGATTATATCTGGTCAAAATCTTGATGTAGTACAAAAACCTATGATGAAATTTATTTATAATTCTTCAATTTTTGAATTTATTACAGTAAATTTCGAAAGGAATAAAAATAAAATATCTTGATTTGGTATTTTATAGGTATGTGAAATTATTTCAACAGCACAAATGATTTGTTTATCACCAATAATTGATAAAAATCTCGATTTAATTCCACCATTTGATATTCATGTATCATTTATTATGGATAATATGAAAATAATACCTGAACATGATATTTTAATAATTATTGTTGATCCAATTTATTATCCATTTGAAGATTCTATTCAACAAATAAATTCATCAAATATTGTTCAATTTGAAGTAGATAGAAGATTTTCATATTACGATATATGTTTTCTTGTATTCATAGGGATTAAATCTTACTGAAACACATTCAATTGGTGAAATCAATATAGAAATAGATAGCATTAATAATGCTTGTATTCCATTGAATTTTACTGATACTCAATTGTTATGTTTATTATCGAAAAATGCTATGAATAATTTTGAAAATTCTGATCTACATGTTCGAGTATGTCTCAGATTCGTAGTATATACGTATAATAATTCTGTTTTCTTAGATTCATGTAGGTGCTAATTTAACATTTTCAATTGGAAAAATTTTATTTCAAAATCAAAGTCAATCATTACCATTATTAACACCATACATGTCTGAACAATTTGGTCCAATGACAACATTAATTTTCATAGTTCTGTCTTCATTAACAATTCTAACTCTTCTCTTTACATTAGTAATTTTAACTCGTCGTCGTTTTTATCATGGTTCTCAAGAATTTCATAAAGAAACTAAACCACCACAATATTATCAATCAATTTGGTCGGAGTTGGGTAAAAGTCGACAGATCATTCGGAAAAATCTTATAATTCATGAAAAAGTTGGTCAAGGTTGTTTTGGTGATGTTTATCGAGGCGAATTAAAACAAAATAAAAATAAATCCCTTGAAGTTGCTATTAAAGTTTCACGTGATCAAAATGTTTCGTCAATGCATGAATTTTTATACGAAGCTAATCGTATGAAAGATTTTTCTCATCGAAATATTCTTTCATTAATTGGTGTTACATGGGATCCATCTCGTAAAGCAATGGTACTTTTACCATACATGAAAAATGGTGATTTAAAAAGTTATATATCAAATGAAAAACATCAACCAACTGTACGACAATTAATAACATGGGCTATTCAAGTAGCTGATGGAATGGAATATCTTTCTTCATTGAAATTTGTTCATCGAGATTTAGCAACAAGAAATTGTATGTTAGATGAACAATTAATATGTCTTATATCAGATTTTGGTCTTAGTCGAGATGTTATCGATCGAGATTATTATGTTGTACCAACAACAACAACAAAAGAGAATGATGGAAAATCAATTCCAATGATGCCAAGACGTTTACCTCTGCGATGGTTAAGTCCAGAATCTATTGAATCATCAAAATATACAATTCAATCTGATGTGGTTAGTTTGATTTATATTAAATTTTAAGATTTTATTTTTTGTTTTTTTAGTGGTCGTTTGGTGTTCTTCTTTGGGAATTAATGAGTCGTGGTAAAACACCCTATCCAGGTATTGATAATGCAGATCTATTGACTTATATAAAAAATGGTTATCGTCTTCAAAAACCAACATATTGTCCGCCTTTATTATATAAATCAGCAATGGCTCTTTGTTGGCATATTGATCCAACACAACGTCCAACATTTACACAACTTGCTCATGATATTCGTCATATACTTCATCAACTTGAAGTTGAACAACAACGAAAACAATCATCATCTGCTGATGATGATGATACAACTATTGTACAACGTTATCCAATAGAAAGAAAACTAAAACAATTATCAACAACATCATTATCATCTACGAGTAGTATTGGTGGACAATATATAACTACACCTCATCGTCAATCAGAAAATATACAACTACTATTTGATCGAAAAGAAGGTGATGATGATGATGAAGATGCATATGCAGTACCAGTGAATGCGAGTGCTGAAGTGTTTAGTACAACTAGACTATTACCAGAATATACTGAAACGAGCATTGTAGAAGATGTTTAATTGTGAATATTTAAATTTTTGTGTGCATTTGTGATATTCATCATTTTGTTTTTTTTATGTTAGTGTATTGTAACCTATGTTTTCTAAATTGTGAAGAACTTGTTTATATCAATTTATTTATTATTTATTTAGCAATATTAATGATAGTCGAAGAGTAATGGATAATTCAGAATTTCTATTCAATTTAAATAAATTCGACTATAATTGAATCCAATAATATTTATGTTAATATAGAATGTAATATTTCAATAAGACTCGCCATAATATCTACGACTATTGATTTTTTCAATCATTAACCCTTTCAGGACCGGCTTAGATTGAAAAAAAATTATAAATTTTAAACTTTTTAAAAATGATTTATTTTTGCCAGATTCATCAAAAATGTGAGGGTGTGGATATGGATATGTATACTTATCTTCTCCTAACCTATACCCACACCCGCACCCTAATAAAAGATTAATCAATAGATATTGTAAACTTATAATGTAAAATAAAATACTGTCTTAATACTTTCACAACTTCTCTAACATTATTTATTTCATTAAAATACTTTTTCGATACAAAAAGTTGATTATTGAAATTTTCTATAAAATTAGATATAATTTAATTCAAATTTAATTTCATACATATTAGAGAAAAATAAAATTAGTAAAGACACTTTCATGCTTATAGATGTAAAAATATTTATTTATTTTCAATGAAGTAGTCGAGCAATAATTATTGTACGTTGTTTTGAGCATTTAGCATTGTATAGTAAATTCCACCTTTTTGTATTAGTTCTGTATGAGTACCACTTTCTACTATACGACCCATTTCAAGTACATATATTAAATCACATGAACGTATTGTTGAAAGACGATGTGCAATAATAATTGATGTTCGATTAGGATCTTCTATTTGAGCTTGATCAAGAGTTTCTTGCACTATCTTTAATTACAAATGTTAATTATATATATAAAAGAAAATCAATTTACTTGTTCATTATATGGATCCATAGCACTTGTAGCTTCGTCTAATAACAGTATTTTAGGTCGACGAATAAGAACTCGAGCAATAGCAATACGTTGTTTTTCACCACCTGATAAAAAACTACCTTTTACTCCAACTTTTGTTTCATAACCCTATGACAATATAAGATTAAATTATTAAACAAAATCAATGTAATTTTATATTAATCGAACTTGAGGTAATTGTTGAATAAATTCATGAATATTAGCTTTAGTTGCAGCAAGAACAATCTCATTCATTGGTATATTTTCTAATCCATATGTAATATTTTCAGCAATTGTTAAATCAAATAAAACTGGTTCTTGACTAACAACACCCAAACGAGAACGAAGCCATTGAAGATTTAATTTTCGAATATCAACACCATCAAGAAGCTAGTTTATATTAATATCGTTTATATAAGTAATTGAATTATATATATAGAAAAGAGATACATACCAATTCTCCATGTGAAACATCATAAAATCGTTCTAATAATTGAACGATTGTTGATTTTCCACATCCGGATGAACCTAAATCGATTATATTATATGATTAAGACACTAGAAAGCATAATTTATTTAAACATACCAACAAGAGCTATACGTTGACCTGATTTAATAGATAATTGAAGTTTATTGAGAACAAGAACTGCTGGACGACTTGGATAAACAAATTTAACTTGATTAAAGTCTGTTTCTCCACTAAAGTTAGTCTAATCGATTCAAGATTAAAATTTATAATTGGAAGGCAAAAGCTTTTTTTTTCTTTTACTAATTCTTGTCCTTTATTCGATCCATTATCAATAGCTGGTGTTCGATCAAATAGATCAAAAAAAGCGTGAGCAGCAGCATATGATGCACCAATACGTTTTGCTCTGAAATGAAAATAATAAAAACGAAAACAAAATAGAAATTGTATAACTTACAACATTCCAACAACTTTTAGTGCTTCTAATGCGAACATTCCAAAAGCAGAAATCCTACAAAAATAAAAAAGATAACAAAACTTAATTTATAAATTATCACAATTCTTGTTTTAGTTACATAACAACATCGCTCATGTCTAGTTCATTTTTTTCAACAAGAATCAAAGCACGCCAATACAAGAGTCCTAAAGTCAATGGGCTCATTGCCCAGTACAATCCATGCATTGCAGCAAACAGTATCTCAGATCTCCAAGACATTCTATACAAAAGAAAATTTATTGAAGATTGAAGTCAATATCTGTAAAAAAAGAGAGCTATAATCGATTTTATTCGTTCATTATCGATATAAAAGAGCATGCTTTTGACAAAATTAATCGAGATTCTTTAAACTAATCGGAGTTTTGTTTATTATTTTAGATATATTTAGATTTTAATTTAGATCTACTATGACAAGAAAATAAACTTACTACAATCAAAACAACTACATCATCAAATTTCACTCAAGTTTTGATTTTACTATTATTTTTTCAGTTAGTTTTTACGATTTTTCAGATATACATATATAGATAGTATTCACAAGACTAACATTAATACTTGATCAATCATATTCGTATATTGTCGTAAAACTTCATTTTCCATTGATAATTGTTTTACTGTACGCATATTGGTAATAACTTCAACAGCAAGCTAAAAAAGACAAAACATAGAATGAATATTTAATAATCGTTTCATCAAATAATACATAATAACATAATTCTACTACACATTAAAAGATTAGAGATAACAAGATGACTTTACCGTGCTAGCTTGAGAGTGAATGAGATCAGATTGTGTTTTTAACCATGAACTCAACCGCATTTGAATAATAGTAATGATCATCATGATAACGAAAGGAATAAATATGATTATTGTTAATTGCCAGTTATAATAAAGGCCAAGTACAAAGCCAAAAAAAGACATGGATAAAGCTTGACAGATAACACCTAATCTTGAACCAGCCATGTCTTCAATAGCAGCTGCATTAGAAGAGAGTTGAGTACATATAGCACCAGAACTGTTTTCAGGTCGATCAAAATAAGCGGCTTCTTGACGAAGAAAACATCCGAAAGCTTTTGAACGAATGCGGCTAACTAATTTCGCTCCTGCGACTCCAAAAGCTACAAACTATAAACAAACATAAAAAACTCACTAATGTAGTTTAGAAATAATATGATTACTTGGAAAAAATTAAGAATCATAAAAACAGCGCCAGTAAGAAGAAATAAACCGCATGCAATTAACACTCGACGACGTACATCAGTGTATTTACAATCATTAAATTCCTAAATAAAAGAAAATTCGACAGAAAAAGACATCTTTTATCTTTTCTTGGAGTATTCATATGAATAAAATTACTTACATTAATTGTTGTTGCGAATAGAATCGAGAACGCTGGTCCACGTAATCCACCAAGTAAACATGCTAAACAACCAATCAAGATAAACATCCATTCAGGACTATTCATCTTCATGAGTCTTAGAAAGATAGATTTTTCTCTTGCTGGTATAGAAGCTCTCTAAAAATTTATACATTGATAATGATTTTTCAAAGTTATCAGATATTTATTTTTACCCGATTTATATCAATTGATTCGCTCTCACTCAATAATCGAGCACGTCCCACTATTCCAAAAAACAAAACAGACTAGAGTTTATAAAATATAATAATTATTAATATTAGAATAGTAATATACAGATTTGTTCTTCATCTTCAACTGCTGCTTTTGCCATATTCATCAAGCTATCTTGTTTATAAATCGTTGTTTCAGATTGTTGCATTTTGACCATTGTTTGATACTTACCTCCTTCTTTTGCCAATAATGTTTCATGTGTACCTTCTTCAATTACACTTCCTTTATCTAATACATATATGTAATCGGCATTTTGAATCGTAGTTAAACGATGAGCAATAACTATAGTTGTACGATCTATAGTATAATAATAATATAATCAATAGTCATTGAATAATTCTTACTTTTGCATGCTCGATCAAGTGCTTCTTGGACAATTTTTTCACTAACATTATCAAGTGCACTTGTCGCTTCATCTAACAAAAGAATGCTGGGTTGTTTGACAAGTGCACGAGCTAATGCAATACGTTGCTTTTCACCACCGCTCAATTGTATACCACGTTCACCAACAAGTGTTTCATATTTCTGCAAACAAAAATATTAACATATACATATAGATAAAGACAAACCTTTGGTAATTTCATAATGAATTTATGTGCATTAGCTTGTTCTGCAGCATGTTCAATCTCTTCACGTGTTGCATTCAATTTACCAAAACGAATATTTTCATAAATACTTATTCCAAATAGAATCTATTCTAATATAAAAGTTTGACAGAGACTAAAAAAGAAAACGAAAGAAACCTACAGGTTCTTGATTAACAACTCCAATATTTTGACGAAATTGTTTGATTTTATAATCTGTAATTGATTGACCATTCATTATAATTCTTCCTAAGGAAGGTTCATAATAACGAAGAAGAAGTGATACACATGTACTTTTTCCTATCAATCAATTTCAATATTAAAATGGTATGTTTGTTTTAGAAACAAAAAGATTTACCACAACCACTTGAACCTACAAGAGCAGTTGTTTGATTAGCACGAGCAACTAATTTAAGGTTATTCAAGGCTGTTGCATTTTCTCTAGATGGATAAGAAAAAGTAACATTATCAAATTCAATATCACCATTGATATTGGAAATCGATTTTTCATCAGATGTATTCTCTTGCAATATTTCTCTTTCATTAATATTTTCATCATGTGCCTATATCATAAAATAAATTAGAAAATATAATTACCAAGATTTAGTCTCTATAGTATTTAGTGTATTTTACCTCATCAATAAGTCGAAATACGGATACTGCTGCACCTTGAGCTTCCGAAATTGATTGGAAGAAAGGTCCAATTGAATTAAGAAAACCTAAAGCTTGTGCAAACATATTCACAACCTAAACAAAAGTTCGTTTTTCAGTTACTTTCTTGCATATTAATGTCATAGCTCACTTACAACAAGAATCTCACTAATGGTCAGTGTACGATGATTTCCATAAGACATAAGAATCGAACCAAAAGTGAAACCAATTGAATAAACTAGAAATTTTATAAAAAACAGCCAACCAGTAAAACTACCAAATGCAGCATCTTTGCGAACAGTATACCATTCGTTTAATTTTAATTCTTTTTCATATCTAGATAAAGATAAATATGACAGTAAAATAATATACAATAATCTGTAAATGTTTGTTTATTTATTTACTGTTTTTGCTGCCATTTACTTCCATTGAATGAAAGAACAGTTCTTAATGAACTAAATACTTCTTGAGCGATTTGTCCAGCTTTTGAATATGTACTTAATTGTTCTTCTGTTTCTTTTGTGATGATCTGTAATTATTGATAAAATTTTAGCGAATTAAATAATAATTTATACCTTAGCAAACATCACTGAACTACCAAGAATAATTGGAATCATACAAGACATAATTAAAGACAATTGCCAATTGAGAATAAAACATATGATTATACTGAAAATCATGGTATGAAGAAGTGCAATTGCTATTAAGAATTCAAAACCTATTCCGTTTTTGATCTTTTCAATATTACTGTAAAGAAAATCGATCATATATAATTGTTTGTTATAAAGTTATTTAATTTGCTTACGTAAAAAGCTTCGTATTGTAGTGAGTAGTTTGGTTTGTATCCAAGTAAGTCATGTTCTAAAAAATGAAAGAGAAATAATAGATTATTTTATCTTAGATCATAATTTAACAAGTATACGAGTGTATTAAAAATTATGAGTTCATCATTATCATTATCATTTTCTAATTAATTAGTTAAAACTATTTCTAAATTTTATCAATAATAAGATTCTCTGTTTTTTCTACAGTAAAACTACCTTCAACATGATCTTTGAGATTCATTCGTATTAGCATCTTCGTCTCTTATATATTTTGAATTGATTATTTTCATAATTTAATTGATATACTAACGATGTTTTTAGAATTATTAGTTTGTTGATTAGAGAAATATTTTGAAAAAAGAAAATGAGAAATCGAGACCAAAATGAGCTACTTAATTTTGTTTTATTTTTGACACGACGTAACAGAAATAAATACAATAAACTGTATTTTAACCAGTTTAATTGTTGATAATCACTTATTTTATGAGTATAAAAAAATCTTTTTACTTACACGTTGAATAAGTGATCGAAAGAGTAAAACGCTCATGCGAGATGTTTGTCGTTTCGTAGCAATTGTCCAACAGAAATATTCAAGAAAACAACATAGAAATGCCAAAATACTGAGACCTACATTGATATAGAGAAATAACAACTGGTTTGTTTTTTTAATTAAAATCATCCTATTCAACAAACTTACCAAAGAACCAGTAAATTAGATCCATAACATTGTCATGAAATAAAGGTGTTAATGGAGCTAATGTGGATGAAATAGTTTTATTATCATAATGGCATAGCCTACGAATGAAAAATTTCAAAAGATTCAAAATCAAAATATTTTTCAATAAATGACTTATGTAATCGATCATAATTTAATGGATTAAGATCAATACCAAGAGGACATGCAGTATTATTGATAATTGTAGATGCTAAATTTTGATATTGATTATGACAATCAACAGCAAATGATGCAGTGGCAAATAATCCCGTAATTCGACCAAAAAGAATTACATTTGCGAGAATACCAACTACACCCCCCCAACATGAAACACAGAGCAAGAATTATAAGAAGAATATCAATACAATCAGCAAATTGAAACTATCATTAAATGAAATGAATTAATTCGTATATATATAAATGTTATAAAAGAGAAAAACAACATGCTTTCAACTTAATATATATTATATTTGAATATACGTACCAATTGAAAAACACCAACTGGAATATCTTTAGTAGTTTGGTTGATTTCACCATTTAACTTTTTATTGTTAGCATCAGTCTTTTGCTGTTTGAAATATTGACGCCACTCAGAAAA
>CAJNOI010001563.1:0-13996 GCA_905250115.1 Adineta steineri | reverse complement strand
AAAAAAACAACATAAATAAATTATTCAGCGAAAATGTATTGTAACTTAATCGATTCCCTATTGAATATAGAACTACGAACTTTTGTCAGATGTATGAAAAACCTATCATTCATAATATTTAATGATGATTGATAGATTATCGAATTTAAATGAAGTACACAGTAACTAGTCGTTATACGTCATAATAAAAAAATTTGAAATGAATGATTAATTTTCTTACCGATACTAAATTTAATAATTTGTACAATAATATTTGTTGCATTATGATCTTTACCAGTAACAATATCATAAAAAATTAGAAAGATTACAAATGCAGAACCATCATTTAGTAATGATTCAGAATCGATTAGCGAAGCTAATGATCGACTTGCACCGGAGTCATGTAATAAAGCGACGACAGCAATTGGATCAGTTGCACTTAAAATACTTCCAAACATAAGACCAATTAACCATGACCAGTTATATGGAAATATATAAATTCCACATAGTGCAATAATTACCGTTGAGATAAAAACACCAGGCCCAGCCATAAGTATTGCTGATAATAATTGTTGTTTAATAACATGAAAATGACCATTAAATGATGAATCAAATATTAATAATGGTAAAAAAATATAATACATTAAATGAGGATTTATTTCACTTAATTGTATTTCACCTAATATAAAATTATTATTAATATTTTTGAATTGTGTTACGATGATACCAATTAGAAATCCAAATATAAGTACAGCGACAGTAAATGGAAGTGGAATTTTATTTTTTAATATTTTTGCAAATATTATTTTACTTATACAGGCTGATAGGACAGAAAATGATAGAAATAAAATAACTGAACTTTTTTTTGATGTTTCATTTTCATAATGAGAATTTGTTGAATTTATATCTAAGCTCATCTAAAATAGAATTGAATATTTGAATATATATTCGTTTTGTAGTTCTTTTTGATAGTTATAAATCTGATACGTCAATAATAGTCATGCGTAAAAAGAGAATTTATTTTAGTATATCACAAAGACGGACAATGATTCACACTATAAAATATGATCTACCAATCGAATATAAATCTAGTGATAGTGAAAAACTATCTATTAGTAGATGATGATAATTCGCGTATGTTTAATTAACAAAAATCGATAGAAAATGACTTACCTTTTTATAATCTTTCTTTCTTTAGTGATAAATGAGCCATATCATTTAGGATATTATGATATTTATGAACAATTATCTTTATCATAACTCAAATGTGTATCTTCACTATTATATAACTACAGTATCCCTTGTCGAAATAAATTCTTTTTTTTCTTCTTGATAATAACAATATGATTAATCTTGTTTTATTATATTTTAAATTTTCATAAAATATTAGAAATACAAGTAATAAATAACGTTAAAAGATTCTTATTATGATTTTATTAGGCTGTTAATGTTTGATATCACATATATCATTAATCGTAAGAAAATCTTTAATTGCTCATGTTGTGATTCATTTAGTAAATGAATATTTCGTTTGTCTTGCAGAGACACAATATCTTCTCGTCTTTTATAACAATTAGTTGACATAAAATATTCTTTACTTGATTTCGATCTTTGCCAATATGAATAGCAAAAATGAACGATATGAGTTTATAGAATGAAGTATATCAAATTTATGTTATATCAAATTGAGGTATAATATAATAAAAAAGAGAAGAGACAAAAAGAAACAGCAAGAAAATGATTTGAAACAAACAGTCATACGGTCGATTTCACATTGATAAAAATTTAGGTTATTGAAGAAGCAAACAATGATATCTTTCTCTTCCAAGTCGGACACGTTTCATTCGAAAAAAAAGTATCATTGTAAAAAAATAGGACGAGGTAGATCAGATTTTTTTCTTTATATATATTTTAACATATTTTTTTAGTGACTTTTTATTAATTACTTATCTCTATGAATTTTAAGTAGAGTTGGATAAAATGGAAATATTTATGCAAAATATCGAAGACTATAAACGAAAAAAAAACATCCTCGTAACACCTCGTTTGAAAAGTTTTATTTGTCTCTATTCATTTTCATATAGTAACAGTTCTTTGTACGTTGGCAAGAAAGTATATCAATTATTAGTGATAGTAACACCGTATACGTCCAAGTAAAGTCTTGTACTAACGCTTTAGACACATTAATCAATTGTTTTCATTTCTGAGAATGATTAGCTATTTTAATCCTTTTTTCTTCGAAAAAATTAATCGATAGTTTAATTTCTCGGCATATTGAAATTGTTAGTAAATATGTGACTAAAATAAGTTTCTATATATACAAGTAGATCATTATGATAGACAAGGAATAAAAATGAACTTAGATGTTCTTTCTAACATAACTTTTTGAAAGTACTTTGAATATTTAGCTAAGAGTGAGTTAGATCTACTATGACCACAACAGGGTACGTCTGATTTTAGTTTATTTAATATAATTATTTTGGCTAGCTTCCAGTGTGATTAGAAAATCACATACTACATCGAAGTCAGATGATTGTTTTCAGTCTAATGTTGATATGTATTTCTATAACCTTCATTATTTCTAGTGGCATCAGTATTTTTTCTCCGAGCTACTTTCGAAAAGGGTAGTGATCTGTTTATAGACCTGAGAGAAGTGTTTGTTCTAATGTCTTTTTTGAATTTTCAGCCGAAATTCTTGATATTTATCTGACTTGTTACTTTTTCCAGTTGTCAGAATTTTTCTATGCAGATCTTTTTTAAAGTATACGTAAATAAATTAAATATTTACTGCCAAATGATAACCTTTCAAATGTATAGAATAATATTCAACGCTTGAATTTTAATAAGTGTCTCAGTTTCTTTTGATAACTCATTCTAACATCAGATTTATACTGAATAAAATATTTGCGATAATCTTTGAAAAAAAAGAATCGTGATACATCTATTTGTAGTCACGTGTGTCATGACCGCTTTGATAACCAATAAAATAAGATGAGATATTGATACGTTAATCGAGTATATGTATGAATCATTCAGGTATCATCATAACACAAAATCCATGAGTAAATAAATCGTCATTAGTAATTTATCGCGTGTCTTCATTATTTATTCTTATATTCCTCTACATTAATCTGAAGATACAGATTTTTATGGCTGACCTTTAAATATTTTTTCTATTCATTTAGTAAGAACTATATTTAAAATATAGATACAAATGGATTCTGCAGTAAGTAAACATTGTATAGCAATATGTGATCAAAAAGAAAAAATTTCAGCTGAAGAACTTCAATCTTTATTTAATTTAATTGTGGTTGAATTAAATAATAATAATAATCATTCGATAATTGATGATTATATTCAAATAATTGATACATTAAAAAATATTTATAGTTTAACATTAATTGATCCATTAATTGTTAATAATGAACTTTTTCATTTGCTACGAAATTATTTAACTGATATATTAAATAAATGGTCCAGTGATATTATTTTAACCGACAAAGATGAATATTTATTTCAAGAAATTGTTGAACTCTTTTCTAAAATGATAAAACATATAAAAACCACGAATCAAGTTTTAACATCAACATTTCAAACGTGGTTTTTAAATGAATTATTTTTTAAAGCAATAGCTTCTCTTTTAGAAGATATATCCATAAATTCTTCTAAATATTCAAATCAAAATCAAAATATAGAAAGTTTAAGTACTCTCATTCAATCAATTCGATTTTTTCAAAGTGGTTTCGATTGTATTAGAAATAATCCTAATGTATTACTATTAATTGATCCTATCATACATTGTCTTTGTTCTTCAACTTATATCAATACATTCAAACAAATTAATATTAAATCAGATACTCAAAATCCATATGAAGAATTTATTCTTGAAATCTGTCCATGTTATTGTATTTGGTATAGAGGAAAATCTCAATTAACAATTATTAATCAGCTATGTTTAAATAATATGTTAAAGTCTTATCAAGAAGTTTATGAACTATTTTTACCAACAATTAATCAATGGGGATATTCAGTAATGCAATCAATGTTTTATATGACAGCATTATTACGTTATGTTGCCTATTATCCTTCAACACAACAATATTTAATAAATAATTTAAAAATTATTGATTCTATATTAATTCTATTAAATAATTGTACTTTATTAGATAATATACTAACAGCAACAGAATATAATTCGAAAACAAATTTAACTGATTCAGCTATTTCATTTATATTTAATTTATCACATGATTTTCAATTTTTAACATTAATTAAAGAAAATTCATATTTTTCAAAAGATATTTTTCTTAAATTAAAACATGCAAATATTGATCGAGTTAAATTACATGCTTTTATGATTTTAGCAAAAATACTGAACGAAAAAGATATTCTGAATTTAGATAATATTGATGTATTAACGACTGTTTTTATTAGTTATTTATACAAAGCAATTAATGATCCATGTCATAGTTTTCAAGATGTTCCAGTAGAACATTTATTGACATCTTTAAAAGGTATTAGTTTATTTTTGTTGGTTCATTTTCAATAAAATATAATCATTGATTTCATATATTTAGCATTTGTTCAACATGATGAAATAAAAGATGGGATTGCTAAACAAAATTATTTTGAAATTCTGATTCGTTGTGCAACTCAAACAGATCTTCATGTTGGTTTAGTTCTACAAACTTCATTAGAAATTATTTGGAGTTTAACATTTAATAAGAAAATTCATCAACTACTAATTACTTCCTATGATAATTTCATCAGATATTTAAAAACTGTTCTTGTTCATTCAACCGAACAAGGTGTTCAAGCAGCAGCAAAAGGAGTTTTATGGAAATTAGAAAATGAATTAATTATTACAAAGCAACTTCTTGATAAAAATGAAAATACAATCAATAATGAAGAAAAATATGATATCATGATAAGTTATAGTCATTCAAATTATCGCGTTTGGTTAGATTTTTGAAAATATGTATGGAAGTACATTACAATCAATGGCTACAGCTATTGAATTATCTGATATGGTTTTTATTTGCATGTCTAATCCATATAAACAAAGTGCTTATTGTCGTTCAGAAGCTGAATATGCATATACACGACAACGTCATATAATTCCTTTAGTTATGGAAAAAAAATATCGTCCAGATGGATGGTTAGGAATCATTTGTGCTTCGAAAATGCATGTGGATTTTACTAAAACTGATTATGAACAAGCATTGCAAAAATTAATTTCACAAATTCAACTTTATCGACAACGAACATCAATCAATACATTATCTTCTCCAACAATAAAAGATAAGAAAAATGAAATACTTACTCATGATAATAAAACTTCAGCATCCGTTAAAAATCAAGAAAATACATGTAATGAGCAAACTCAAGTGGAAAAATTCGTAAGATTTACTTTCATCTCACATATATATATCAATAGCTACTAGGACTATTGACAAAATACTTGAGATTCATAATACAGAATTAGCAAGATCATTAGTTGTGTTACCAGTTAATCGAAACTGATGACAAAACTTTCGATCGATTTCTTGGTATAAATCCTGATTCAATCTATCGAAAGCTAAAATAATAATAAGAAAAGAAAAATCAGTAAGATTCATTATAGAACAACTCCCTCTACGTCTTCGAGAAGATCATTTTTATTTATGAAGCTTTCTATCGAAACCAAGTTAATTAATTCAGATTGTATCGAGTATTTTGAAAAATATATGAACGATTCTAAAACAATACATCCTCATACATCACTGAATATATAGGCAGATAGATTTTTTAGATAAAATAATTCATTATCAATTTAAAGATTATATTTTTATTTTATATATTTACATAGGAAAGATTATCAAGTATTGAAAATAGTTATAATGATCGATTTATTGAATGGTGGACACATGAAGATGTTTTAAATTTTTTACATGATAAACGTTTAGATGTTATAAGAACTTTATTTGAGTATGAGCAACAATTTGATGGTCATTCATTGTATATATTATATAAACAGTGTCAATCAAATACACAGTCTACTTATCAAGTATTGAATACACAATTAAATCAACTTCATGATCGAACTTTACCATATTTTACCTATATTCATTTTGTTAGTGAATTAGAAAAGCAATTTAATCCAGTTGATATAAAACAATATATTCGTTATCTTCTATGGATTATTTATGCAAAAATTCGACAAAAACTTTTTTGAAAAATATTAAATAATTTATATCGTATTAAAATACAAAAGATGTGTTTATTACACCCAAATTGAAATAAACTTCAGTAGCGTCTAATCTATTATATTCGGCAGTTATTCTTTTGACATTTTTGATAATAAATATCATTGTTAGTGAACTAGGTACTAGTTGAACTAATTTCATTCGACTTCTAAAACCATATGATTAAAACTGAAATGCATTTAAAATCATATAAATTAGTCGAGATGAAATTTTCATATTATAACGAAGGTTTATTTTGATATTCCTAGTAGAATAAAAACTGCAGCACTTTTACTTACAATGTTGCTGTTTCTCAAAAAAACAGAAATACACATTTCTTTCAAAATTTCTGCAAATAATCGCACCTGAAAACAAATTCAATATTTCAGACGAATTCATCGAACAGCAGATGCAGTTATAGTAAAATTCGTCAATCATAGAAGTAATAATCATATTCTTTTCCTCGATTCACGTATCTCACTGTTTTATGCGAGTGAATTCTGCACCATTTTATAAAATGTGTGTTCAGTTTTACGATCTAATGACAACATAGATTTTCAACAAGAATAAATAAAAAGAGAATCTTTCAGCTCTTATTGATTATAACCGAGAACGCAGTATTTATGTCTATTATGCACCATTTTATATCGATAAAACAGTCTTAACAGAAATGTTGCTGACAATTTTCATGACAATTCTGTTAGCGGGTAAATCGATCTAACGGACCGGAACTAAAACGTTTGCATTATTTTCCCAAAACGATCCAACATATATATTGAACAACTCACGGAAAATTCAGCGACTGATAAAGGAAAAAAACACCTGAACACTGTCAGAAGAGAACGTTTGGAAAATACAAGCAGACGAAAAAACGAAAAGAAAAATCCTATATATGTATGACATCTGTATGATAAGAAGGAAAAGAAAATCCTATCTATACATATATATATCGTATAAGTTATCTATACGAGAAGAGAGAAAAGAAAAGTAGAAGAAAAAAGGATATATCCCAATAACATTATGACCAATTCTGTTATTCTCTAGGTTGACATCACGCTTTTTCATTCTTTTGTCTTCCAACAGGTAATTGCACAATTGTGTGAAACCAATCACAAAACAAATATTTACTCATTTAATCTGAAGAAAAAACAACAACACATCATATAAACAACATATAACGATACGCAGCACGCATTTCGTTAACAATCTATCATGGCAAATCAAACTGTCGCCAGTTTTCTTACATTACCGGTAGAACTGGTTTACCGAATACTGGACCATCACTCCGTTTTCACCATTCTATGCTCAATGAGAAACGTATGTCAAAGGTTCAACAGCATTGTCGACAGTTATTATAGATATCAGGTAATTTTTTTAATATCGTGATAGTTCAATTTTTATTTATCCATTTTCGAATTAATTTTTCATTCCAACAATCTTTATGCAACTAGAATGACTCTAATAAAAAATACGTGAATACACTATTAGTCACTCAAAAGAATTACTAAGCTATCCCTACCTCCTCAAAAATTCATTTCTTATATTATGACTATATGAAGAATAGTGCCCTGATAATCAGAAAGAATAGTTCTTTTTTCTTTCTTTTTAAGTTCATCTAAATATTCCATGTTTTACACTAGGCATGGTGTCATAAACATACAATGTCTAGATAAGAACGACAAAAAAACGAACAAAACATTCTCATTTGCTTTTTACGAGTATCGAATCACATTTTGTTTAATTATCATTTCGATGATAAAAAACAGCTTTTGACAAAATTAACCGTCACTAAACTAGTATATCCTGTTATAAATGACGTCCTCGACATTTCTCTGAGAGATACCTCCGATCATTTCGCCTTTGAAAGCATGCCTGTCTATCGGTACAGGTGACGGTAGCTGTGGATGAAGAGAACATTGACTGGCAATTACATCCACACTCTCATCCGATGACATCACTCACATACATACTATCAAGGTGGAATATTTCTTCAAGAAAAACGACTTCTACAGTGAATCTTTTCCAGCGTAATTGCTCGAAAACAGATTTTACTAAAACCACACTTTCTCAACGATAAAATTTTCGGACTATTTCGTCAACACTATTTTCTTATATGAAGTTTTAGTACGCATTCATCTTCTACTTATAAAGACTACAATAGTATCGAGTAAATTGTTTAACTTTTCACTTTTGATAAATCAGTGTTGCTTTATGAACACATTTGTATGGTGGCATCGAATGCAACTATCGAAATCTATATACATACTCACTTACGTAAATCATAGCATCAATAAGACCGGATTTCATAACTTACACGGAAATCTGAAGGAACTTATGAACTATTTTTCATTGACAACAGATTTTTCTTTCTTTCAAAAACACTTCGAAATTACAACGACTAATACAGAACAACACTTCTACCACTAGTTCACGCGTCCTAACTCCTTTTCAGTCTGAATTTCTATAAACTATCATTCCATACTACACAACATCTACAATCCTATAAGTACTCATATTAGTATCCATGAGCTATATAACAAAACTCGAATAGCACTCGTTTCACAGCTCTAACCCGATAAAACACGCATCCACTATTCTCTATCTTCGTCTATACCGTATGCTTACCTTCATCTTCTCGTCTAGAAGCTCACTACACTAAATCTCTGGTGCAATCAAATCGGAGATGTACAAGCACAAGCCTTGGGTGATGCATTACAACACAATACAGTAACCTGCACCTTCCCTTTTTCAATATTATGCCTTTACCTCCATTCTTCTATCTAGACACTCACCACACTAAATCTGCAGAACAATCGAATCCGAAATGTTGGAGCACAATCTTTGGGTAATGTTCTACAACACAACACGGTAGTTCTCACTTTCTTTTTATCTAAACTATATATTTACCTCCATTTTTTCGTCTAGAGCCTCACGACACTAAATCTCTCGCACAATGAAATCGGAGATGCGGGAGCACAATCTTTGGGTTATGCATTACAACACAACAGAGTAACTCTCATTGTCTCTTTTTTATACAATGCTTTTACCTTCATTTTTCCATCTAGACACTTACAACACTATGTCTCGGCAACAATCGAATCGGACATATTGGAGCAAAATCTTTGGCCGATGCACTAAAACACAACATGGTAACTTTCGTTCTCTTCTTATCGAAACTATGTCTTTAACTCCACTTCTTCAACTAGAAACTCACAACACTAGATCTCTGGAACAATCAAATCGGGCATGTAGGAGCACAATCTTTAGGTGATGCCTTACAACATAACACAGTAAGTCGCATCTTCTCTTTTTCCATACCACGCCTTTACCTCCATTTTTCATCTAGACACTCACCACACTAAATCTCAGGTACAACCAAATCGGAGATGTAGGAGCGCAATCGTTGGGTGATGCATTACAGCACAACACAGTAGCTTTCACTATCTCTTTATGTATATGATTTGTTTACCTATACGTCTTTATCTAGATACTCACAACACTAGATCTCTCGTCCAATAAAATCGGAGATGTTGGAGCACAAGGCTTGGGTGATGGTCTACAACACAACACAGTACCTCTCATTCTCTCTTTACGAAAACTATGTCTTTTCCTACACTTTTTCGTCTAGACACTTATCACACTAAATCTTTCGCACAATGAAATCGGAGATGTTGGAGCACAATCTTTGTGTGATGGATTACAACACAACACAGTAAGTCGCAGCTTCTTTTCTTCCAAACCATGCCGTTACCACCATTTTTTTATCTAGACACTCACCACACTAAAATTCAACGAAAACAGAATCGGAGCTGTTGGAGCACGATCTATGGGTGATGCATTGCAACACAACACAGTAATTCTAATTCTCTCTTTGTAGAAACTATGTCTTTAACTCCATTTTTGTATTTAGATACTCACCACACTAGATCTCTCGGCCAATGGAATCGGTGCTGTTGGAGCACAATCTTTGTGTGATGGATTACAACGCAACACAGTAACTATATCCTTTCTTTGTCGAAAAGGTGTCTTCACCTCTATTTCTTCATCTAGAGACTCACCACATTACAACTCTGGCACAATGAAATCGGTGCTGTTGGAGCACAATCTTTGGGTGATATATTAAAACACAACACAGTAACTCTCAGTCTTTTGTTGTCCAGCTGATACCTTTGGCTGCAATTTTTTATCTAGACACTTACTACGATAGATCTATTATCTAATCAAATTGGAGATGTTGGAGCACAATATTTGGGTCATGCATTACAACACAACGCTGTAACTTCCATTCTCTCTTTATCTAAACTGTATCTTTACCTCCACGTCCTATCTAGATACTCACAACACTGTGTATCACGTACAATCAAATCAAAGATGTTGGAGCACAATCTCTGGCTGATGGATTACAACACAACACAGTAAATCACATTTTCTCTTTTTTCATACCATGCCGCTACCTCTATTATTTATTTAGACACTCACGACAATAAACCTCGAGGGAAATCAAATCGGAGATGTTGGAGCGCAATCGGTGGGTGATGCCTTACAACACAACACAGTAAGTCTTATTTTCTCTTTTTCCATACCATGTCTTTACCTCCTTTTTTTCATCAAGGTACTCACCACATTAAAGCTGGACAACAATCGAATCGGGCATCTTGGTGCACGATCTTTGGGTGATGGATTACAGCACAACACAGTAACTCGCATTTTCTCTTTTCATGTACGATGCTTTTACCTCCAATTTGTCATATAGACACTCACTACACTAAATCTTTCGTGCAATCGAATCAGCGATGTTGGAGCACGATCTTTGGGTAATGGCTTACAACACAACAGAGTAGCTTTCATTATCTCTTTATGTATATGATTTGTTTACGTATACGTCTTTATCTAGATACTCACAACACTAGATCTCTCGTCCAATAAAATCGGAGATGTTGGAGCACAAGGCTTGGGTGATGGATTACAACACAACACAGTAACGCTCATCGTCTCTTTTTCCATATCATGCCTTTATTTCCACTTTTTCATCTAGGGACTCACAATACTAGATCTCTGGAACAATCAGATCGGAGATGCTGGAGCACAATCTTTGGGTGATGCACTAAAACGCAACACGGTAATTCTCATTCTCTTGGTATCGAAATTGTATCTTTAGCTCCACTACTTCATCTAGAAACTTACCATGTTGCATCTGAACCATAATCAAATCCGAGATGTTGGAGCGCAATCGTTGGGTGATGCATTACAACACAACACAGTAACTGTCATTCTCTCTTTTTCGATACCATGCCTTTACTTCCAATTTTTTTATGTAGACACTCACTACACTAAATCTGCAGAACAATCGAATCCGAAATGTTGGTGCACGATCTTTCGGTGATGGTCTACAACACAACACAGTAGCTCTCACTCTCTCTGTATCTAAACTATATCTTTACCTCCAATTTTTCGTCTAGAGTCTCACGACACTAAATCTTTCGTACAATGAAATTCGAAATATTGGAGCACGATCTTTAGGCTATGGATTACAACACAACACGGTAACTCTGATTTTCTCTTTTTCCATATGATGCCTTTACCTCCACTATTTCATTTAGACACTCACAACAATAGATCTCTACAAAAATCGGATCGGAGATGCAGGAGCACGATCTTTGGGTGATGCGTTACAACACAACAGAGTAACTCATATTCTCTTTTTTTTTCCATAGCATGGCTTCATCTCTGTCTTCTTATTTAGACGCTCACCACACTAAACCTCGCTGGAAATCAAATGCGGCATGATGAGTTGGGTATAATTTATGAATTGATTGAAGAAAATAGAAAAAGGAGCGAATCGTGGATGGTACTATCAAATGTATTTTGATTATGATCTAGTCGGTGGTAATCATCATGCCAGAGTTTTTTTTGTTTTAATTTCTAGAGAAACTAAATAAAACTGCTTGATTTCAAATTTAATCTTTATTGTGGTGATAATGGTTGCTTAACAACTTTGAGTTTTTGATGATGGGTAAGATACTGATCTGAAAACATAGAGATTTTGCAGAAGTATTTTGTTAGTCTGTAGTGCTCGCAAAACTAAGACTGGTTTGTGCTTAGCTATAATAGCACTCCAGAAAGGTTGTTTTATGTGGTGCTTAGCCAGGAATGATTTGGTATTCTAGTAGCAAAACTCTGGAAGATCGCTTTGAGTGATGTCGAAAGATAAAAGATTTGGTGTAATAATAGTAAAACCCTGCAACGTTCTTTTCAATAATAATGAAGGAAAGGATCGTGTCGGACGATATTGAATTAGAGAAGTTTTTCACTAATAATACTGAACGGTAAAGTGTGTAGTATTGATTAGTGTTGAGGGATACAAAATTCTATTTGATAGTACTGAAGTCAGATATATTCTGTGTTGAATAAAGTATGATTGCTTTAGTTTGGCAGAGTTTCTGAAGACTCTTTAGTTGAACAACTGAATCATCAAGAATGTATCCAGAGATAGAAATAGTTTCAGTATGGAACGGTCATGTAAGTACGAGAGCTATTTTATTGAAGTGAGTTTGTATATGCTCAGTAGTACTATCGCATTTGCTTCTGTTATTTTTTGTACTTAGTTACACGGTCTGATTCTAACATCAGATATGACTGTATTTCTTTGCAACTAAACAAGAAGCATTTGTTGCTTATTGAGTTTAACTAGAGAAATCCGTTACTTTGAAACATGATTCTGTTTCTTCAAATAGTTTTAGTTGTTTACCGATGAATAATGGTTGTATAGCTTTAGAAATGTTTAACTCTGCATTTATCAGTTACGATTTGTACTGGAACAGCGTCGTCTCAGCGATAAACAAAGACACTCGACATAGCTGCCCTATGAAATCTATGCAACACTTTCCGATTTGCTTTCTTGAGGGTGTGGGTGAGAGTATTACATTAACCTTATTGTAACACTCGCGCTTTCAAGATAGTTTATTTTGATTATAATTTTTTCTTTGAAACCAAAAGCGAAAAATCTTCTAAATAGTCAAGAAGTGAACTTTCCTTTTTTATATCGATGAGTTAAAGTTTCGAGGCATTCTTGAATTCGACAAGATATGCGAACTTTTGACTCCATACCTTAACAAAATAAGAATAATATAATTATCTTTCGACAAAAAATAGTTCGATCAACAACATGGCATTTGTTGTATTTTGACATATACTAAAGGTAACGAAATCAGATTTTATTGGATATGAAAGAGAAGAAAAATGCCAATTGATAAGGATTTTATATGTTTGTTATTTAAAATCATAGTTACCCTTTTCTTCAATTTGATTCACTTGTAAGAATAACATGCTTCATACAGCACGCGAAGCTTCAATGAAAAATCATTCTCGCTACTGTCGGTATTTTCTTTTAATATTGATGATATTAAATAAAAATCTCGTTACATCGGAATCGAATACTGAATGTCGATTTGATGAACAAGATGATAATATCTTTTGGATTGGTGAAACAATTACCGGTTTTGTTGATTTTGTTAACAAAGATAATACAGATTTAAAATTAGCACGTATTGATGGTGAATTAATTGGTGAAGTTGTTGCTCTAGTGAGAGTAGAAACCGAATCCGATGAGGTGGAAAAGGAAGAGGAAGTAAAAGAAATAATATTCAATCAAAAAATTCTCTTTCATCCACGTGATACAAAAGGTTCGTTTTCTGTACGACGTGGTAAACAAAGTTGGCCATTTCGTTTTCAACTTACTGAAGATTTACCACCATCGTTTGAACAAAAGAAAATTGACATAGTCAAAATTCATT
>CAJNOI010001562.1:0-14001 GCA_905250115.1 Adineta steineri | reverse complement strand
CAATACTTTGGATTACTGTCTAGTATTTGTCAACTAGCTAATTCAACAGCTACCAACAATACTCATGATTTTTTCGCACGTACTTTTGTTACTTCCTATGTGCTTATCGAAACAGACTTTAATATTCAAGTAAATACAACTGTCCAGCAACTGACCGAATCAATTGTGATCAGTTTTAATCTTTTCAATATTATGACACGTCTTTTCATTCAGACTGATCAGCCAGCATTAGTATCAACGAAACCGAATTCTCAAGTAATACTAGATTATGAAAATACTACAGCCGATACTAATAATCCAGAAGCACTACATGTATGTTTATATTTAAAGAATTATTACATTTCTTTTTCTTCTTTAATTATGCAGTAGAGTAATAAAACGATGACTTTCAATAGCTATATATATTCTACAAAACTATCTCTTACCTTTTAACTTTCTATTAAATTTACGGATCTCTCATGACATACATCTTTCTGTAAGATGATTTCAACTTGCATATTCACAGCTAGAGTCAGGAAGATTCTCAACCATTCAAATGAGCTTCGCCTTGGATAAAGGAAACTACATTATGAGTTTGCCTAGCGCGCTGAAAAATGGTCATTGATATCTGAGAGTAATCATTGATGAAGAGAAGATCAAATTCAGGCAGTATCTATTATAGATTTCAATCGAAATATTTAATATGAGTTTTCTTCTCTTGTATTAAAAAAACGTGTCATTATAACTTATTTTTCTTAGCAGAAATGTTTCAATTTCTTTTAGTCATTATAGTTTAAATTAAGAATAAGTTTAAGACTATATCCAAATCTTGTAAAGCATAAGTACTGAATCTTGTTTAGTGAAATTCTGATCGAATTTTAATTCTTTTCTGTTTATTTAGTTTACATTTCTTTTCAATACTATTACAAAGAACGGTTCAAAAAGCATACTATGTCACTGTGTTGTTGATCCCAATTGCCAAGGACCAATCAATTTCGCAATTGAGGGTACATTTGGTATTTCAAGATTACCTGGTGTTCGTCCACAATATGTCGGTTTTGGTTACGTGGCGCCTGGATTGGTTGATGCATGTTATACTATTGATTTCCTTCTTTTATCAACACTTCAATGTTTTTATACCAATTCCGATTGTATGAATCATCTGTTCTATTATATAAACAAAACATATTCGTCGGCTGGAAATTATTCAAATTTGTATGCACATCCATTAATATATAACCAAACATCAACTCGTTTTCCTCCAAATACTTCAGTTTCATCAATAGTTGAAGAAATGATGATTGAAAAATGGAATACATCATTGTCATTTTCTGATTATTATAAAGCATGTGCACCAACTTATTGCACTTACACTCAAATAAAACATGCAGAAACTTTCGGCGAACTATTAGTGACATTAATTTCTACGGTTGGTGGTCTTGTTATGGCATTACGACTAATTACATTCCAATTCGTTAAGATTATTTTTGGTTTATTTCAAAAAAAACTGAACAAACAACAACAAGGTAATTAATAATAACATATAATATTGATCTTATTTTCATTATAGTTCGTCGAAAATTACTTGATCGATTCAAGGCGTTATTATCTAAACTAATAACATTTTTATCTGTAAAAATGTTGAATCTAAATATATTTCCTGCACGGACATTCGGAAGTAAGATCGACCGAATAACGGTAAAACATCTTGGTCAATGGTCAACTCGTCTTTATCTTATTCTTCTAAGTATCATTTTTGTCATTTTAACTCTTTATACAGCTATTCGGCCACAAACATTGACCAAATCCTTTTCAACACCATCATTAAATTTCTATAAGAATTTGATGAATGATCATAGTGATGAACTTGAATGTCCATGTTCATTGATTTCATCTCCATATGATGAATATATTCACATTCAACCGATATTTCATCAAGTAAGAAAGATTTTCTTTGGTTTTTTATATTATTTTTCTAATAGATTTGTTCAAGTGATTTGATTTCAAATGAATGGAGATTAAATATTACAGCAAATTTAATTTCTAATTTGTCTGCTTATAATCATAGAGATTATCGTCTATTTCTCTCTAGTCATTTACAATTTTTAAATGGATTATGTCAACTCTCTATGCAAACAGTAAATCAAGCTATTCAACAATCTTTATCTTCATTAATGATTACTAAACAATTATTATCAGAAGAGAATTTTAATTTACATATTAATTCAATGATTAATGAAGCAACATCCAATGCTCCTTCAACATTCATTCGCCTACTTTCGTTACTTCGAGCTACAAATCATGGAAATGCAATTGTCTCAGCGTATGGAACTAATTATCAATACTTAGCTTCTGATGATAGTACATATCAGAGCATTTTATATACTCAAGCAATGATTTATGATGATAACTGCTCATGTCAATTGAATTCTACTTGTATTATTAATGCTTCGTTTATCGAGATAAATTCAACACAATCTATAACAATCAAAGGTTTGAAAATGGGTTGTACACCGAGTGAATCATTGTTAGCATCAACTCTCGAATGTTTCTATGATCAATTATGTATTCATCTTATTCAAACAATGGCAGGATACAATAAAAATATCACTCCGATTCCTCTCAACATAACTAATAGTCGATTTCTAATGAATATGACTGTGATGAATCTGATCAACGATCTATTCGTTGAAAAATGGTCAGCAATAATGAATTATTCATCATATTTTTCTAAATGTTCACCAATGATCTGTTCATATACATATATTCAACAACTGGATTCTTTCTATACGCTAACTTATTTACTTGGTTTATATGGTGGTTTAACAATCGTTCTCAAATGGATCTCTCCGAAAATTGTTTATTTTATTAACAAAATTTACCAACGTCGAAAGAAAACAACAAATTCGATCAAACCAATATCTACTATTGAAAGTGAAACTATCGAGAGCAACGTCGAAATAATGAACGCAAATAATATCAACAATACCACTGATTTGTCACAATCGTTGGAAACAGTGCCAACACATTCGTATGTCTTTTTTTCTGTAGTATATTAATATGTAATGTCTTATCTTCATAGAAAAAGTTTATTTTCGGTATCATCACATTACTGGATCTTTGGTTTAATAGTGTTTATACTTGTGGCAATAGGCATTCTTATTCCATTTATTTATGTTCTTCACGAAAGAAAGAATCATTCTACATCAACAGGTACGATATCTTTCATGATTTTCATCATCGAGTAATACGAGTAACAGATATAGTTAGAGACTAATATGTATGAGAATATTTGCTCACTCTTCATTGAATTTGGTCTAACTATGCTGAAATTTATTCCAGTATAAAACTTTTCTCTGTCTAAATGGACAAATACTTGGAATAATAAGCTAACGAGAAAAGATTTGTTTAGTTAGCATATCGTATGTTAAATCTATATGATATTTAAGTTAAAGAGAAATGTGTTTCTTGTTAATTTCAATTTTGTCTTTTTTAGAATAAACAAAACCAATCGATCGAACAATTTCAAAGTTATGAACATTTTATTCATTATATTTTTTTTTCAATTCTTTGGATGTATCACTAATGCTTTATTCTTATACAATTATCATTTTATTGCATTATTTAATCTTTAAATATTGTTTTCTGCTTCATGTAATTTGTTCTCTCAATAAATGCTTATTCACTATTTCAAACGTTATCTATTTAATATTTTGATATTTTCAAGGAAAAATACTAAAAATTATTATATCGATAGACTTATCGTATCCGTACCAGTAAATCATTGATCAATACCATTACTTAAGTGAGATATAAAGTATCTTATAGATTTTTTCACAAATTGAGAATGTGGATATATTTATCTTCTGTTAATGCACACCCACACCCTGAAGATGGTCCTCGTGATTTATCTTTTGATGATGAAAGAAATCTTTATGTTGTTGACTCTTAGAATCATCGAATCGAAAAATTTCAAATAATTTTTTAAATGAAATTTTGATTTCGGAAAAAAGAAAAAAACTTCTTTTAAAATAAAAGATCGAATACATTTTGAAGAAAAAGAAATCTTAGGTGTGGGTATTAAATTCATCAAACATCCATCTACACCTACACCCAAACCACACCCTGACTAAAAGTGATTAGATTTGGTCACTGTTTGATTAGGAGTGATTAAGATAATTAGCAGATTCCTAATCAACTGTTTCCTCTTGATCAATACGTTGTTGTTGTTGTTGTCGAGGAAGAATATATTGATTTTGATCAATATGGACAAGTTGTTGATGATGATATGATTGATGTTCATTTGAATCTTGACCTGTTGTACGTGATATATGTATATTTTTGAAAAACCATAAACTGCAAAGTAGTTTGCGACATTCACTACGAAATGCTCGATCAGTTAAACAATAAAATACAAAATTGATCTAAAATTTTTCTTTTAGTAAAACGAATATTTTTGTTTCTTTTTACTTACTGCATGATTTAAAAACATTAATAGTGTTAAACAATCTTGAGTTAATCGCCAACGTTTTGTTGATTTAAATGAGGGTAAATAATCGACTATTAATGGACGTATTGATATTGGTAATGTACAAACAACAAATGTAAACGATATAAGTAATAATAAATATGTTAATCGTATTCCAGTTGCACTTGTTGGATCAAATAAATCTTTCTGATTTGTATTTTGTTCAGTCATTTCATTATTTGTTTGACTATTTGGACGATCAGCTGAACTTGATTCTAAAAAGAAAGAATTTTTATTTTATTATTAAAATATCATCAAATGTGACATATATTTTTTCATGTATATATAGTAGAGATGGATGTGTGTAGATGAGTGTTTCTTTATAATTATTATGATATTCAGAAATTGAAAAGCATTCTGTATGCAAAAATCACTTTCGTTTCTACTTAACTTCTTTTTACAAATAATGAATGTTATATATTAATGGCGTTCTGACCTAGAAAATATCTTACAACAAAGTAAATCAGGTAAAAACAAATGCCTAGAAACTATTTTCAATATATAATAATTTGTTAAAGTAACAAAATTTCACGCTTAGAGTACAATTGACATTTATATATTGAATGCTTATAGTATTTAAATTAGAAGAAAACTAACCTGCTGAACGACTTCGAAAAAGTTGTGTACGAATTGTTGATGAACTTTTATTTTTATTTCTTTGAGGTATATCTTCTGTTGGAATATAATTCTCTGCTTGTAAATAATCTCGTCGTTTTTTAATGGCATGAAACATAATTAAAATATTAAATATAAGAATTAATATTGATGGTATAACACTATAAAAACATAAATCAATAAATGATAATAATTTTCGATGATTCTTTGTATCACAAATAGGTTGGTCTGGATGATAACCTTCGTCTGTTCGTAAATCAACATGAAGTATATCAACTGTAAAAAAGTAATGTGCTGCATAACTGAAAAAAAATAGAAAGATTATTATTGATATTGCATATGCAACATGCATACGACATAAACGTATAAATTGAAATGGATATCGAATAACTATAAAATGTCCAATTGTAGCAGCAACAATAAGCCAAGCTGATATACAAGTAACTAAATGTTGGATATAAAAAGCTAGACGACAGAGAAATTTCGATTCGATTTGTGGCTGATATCCAAATAATATATCAAGTAAAAATAAAAGGCAGCCACTATAAAGTACACATATATCAGCAATAGCTAATAATGCTAAATAAAAATAAGATGAAAGTCCTCGACGTGAACGACGAAACATAATTGTTGCCGATAAACTATTTCCAATAAGTCCAAATATAAGAAAACCTATTAATATTATAACTAATATCCATTTTTCTAAACCTTCTGCAGTTGGATATGGTTTAGGTTCACAATATGGTAAACGATTTAAAAGAACATAATCTTCACGTGTCATATTTCGTGATGATTCATAGTCTAATGCATTGAAATCTTTTAACATGAAATCCTCAATTTCTCTACATGATAAAGCTACTAATTGGGAATCATTTGCAGACATTTGTGCTGTATCCATCGTAGATTTTCGAATGAATATAAAATGCTAAGAGAATTTCTTTTTATTATCTAAAAAATGAAACGTAATAAAATATATTATGAAAATTGAAAATTATTTTTCAATAATTGACGTTTATTAAACTATAAAAGCATGTCTAATAAAGATCTATTGTTAATGACGTTAATTTTTTTTATGTAGAGTATGTCAAGTAATAGTTTATTTCCATAGAAATATTATGTAAACCTATGGGATATTTCATACTTGTATATAGTCAAATAGAACAAGGGTAAATAAGAAAGAAATCTTGATACCTTATATCAATATTGTAACGATTTCTGAGCCAATATAGAACAGTATGAGAATATATATATATATATATAAATCTCTATTCTTTCAAAGAAATCGCACTCATATTGTATTTTTCTCGTCTTCGATATAGTACTCGAAAAGATACAGTCAGACAATAACATATAAATATCTAAATAACATGCAGTGATACAATGGGTTAGATCAAAAACATAAGGAGATTTTATACAAATAGAACGGATAAGTATAAGAACTCAAAGTGTTTTCGATAGTTTGGTACATAAGAAAGTAAGAGGATAATAATGTAACGTATGGATAATATGATGTATCAGGGGATGATAAGCGCATGTTTTTCTTATGGCATAAGCATCGGCACGAAGGGGAGGAAGAAGAAAACAAAGCAAAGGAAAAAAGTATAGCGTAGAGAAAGTAGAAAAGAGAACTGTACAATCTTTTAGATTATCACAAATACACTTTCCAAGAAAAAATCTGACAAAATCAAAAGAAAAAGTTTTCTCGATCAATATATTAGTTTAAAATAAAGGACGCAAATAGGAAAAAACTGTAAAGGGTGTGAGTGCCAGACAGATACAGTATACACATCAGCACCCTAGTCACCTATACCCGCACCCACCCCATCTTGGAAAAGGATAAATTTCGATGAGTTTTTGTGATTCTCAAATGTAAATTGTGTTTTGTTTTTTCTCATTTCATGATCAGTGTCATATTACATGTTAAAAGATAATTTTTTAAATTGTGTTTTTGTAATCCATCGTAGTCATTTTTTAAAGGTCTTCTTCTTCTTTGTTATAAATGAAATATAATAGATACCTATTATAACGTGAAGAAAAAACCCAAAGGTACCAATTTCGGAAGTGAAATAAAAAGATAAAGAAAGACTGTATATAAAAAGATGGTTGCCATTTAATCTTTCATTTTTTTTTCAAAACAAAGACGATATACTAATATACAGTCAAAGGTAAGGAAATTATTTCAAAAAAGCCAGAAGAGAAGTTTTGAAATACTGAAGCTCTGTAAAAACAAGAGGAGGATTTGGACCATGTTTAACAGGATCGTATAAATTTTATTATTTGATTTTATCTGGATTATGACTGCCAGTTATCCTACAAAGAAGTTGTTGATAAAATATTCTATAGATTCTGAGCTCTTTGCTACATCAAGATTCTATTCATAGTTAGATAAACCAGTCAAAGGGCACAATAGTCGACGATCTTGCCTGTCGTCTTTCCCGATTCTTGATTTTCCTAATAATCAGACAAGATTTTTTTGTCATTCCTTCTATGCTAAATCTTTACCTAAAAAATAGATCTGAACATTCTTGTGGTATTCTTGTAGTCAGAAGCTTGTCTAAGAAGCCACGAAATGTCTTACCAGGAACGATTCTTCTGTTCTAGTATCCCTATATAGTCCTTTTCTTCTTTCAATCCTTGACAGACTATTGATTTGTTGAACTTGTTGCCTGATGTTTTTTTTCTCAAGATTTTTTCCGGATTTCTTTTTTTTTCTTGCATCTAACATGTTGATTTAAAAAAACAATAAATAATAAAATAACGTATTTGCATAAAAATAATGTATTTACATAAAAATAGTAAAAGAAAAATATTAAAACGATTTTATTTACATAAAAAGAATGAAAAAAAATACTAAAAACATTTTATTTATATGAAAGTTACAATAGAAAAATAATTAAAATATTTTATTTGCATTAAAAACCAAAAGTGTAAGATCAGCTACAATTTGATATAGTGATATGATTTGATATACATATCTCTTTTTCTTAAATATTCTGACTTGCGTACTTTTGAAATGCAACTCAAGTGTTATCTGGTCTAAAAATGAATAAATAAAGGATAATCGTTCGTATATATAAATACATGCACAGGGAGACATCATGTGATGTTGATCTTGAAGATCGTGCAGGAATCTTTTTTCTTTTCTTTTAAAGAGAATCTCGCCTGAACATCTTGACTATAAAGAATCTCGTCTGATTATTAAGAAAACTATCGAATTTGGAAAGATGAGAGGCAAGATCGTTGACCAGTGTAATCATGTATCACTATCCTCCATAGGCTCAGTAATTGAGATAATAAAAGTTTGTGTTTAAGGGTAGTTTTGGGTGGATGTGATTACGCGTATTTGCAATAGTCACATCCACATTCAGTTTTAAAAGAAAACATATTTTTCAATTAGAAATTTTGCTTGTCTGAAACTGATTTTCTTTGCACAAGAAATGTTATGCCCTAAATGACTTCCCAATTTTAAGTGTACTTACGGTTACAATCAGTGATACTCTTAATTTTGCGTGTGCAAAATGAAGCGTACTCATATTTGTGACTTAGATCAAAAATTTTCCTTAGTCAAATAGATGTGATCCCTGTAGTGATACATGGGGTTTATAATTATAACATCAGAATGTTTTCTTGTCCAAGTTCTTTTCACAAATTCAGATGAGAACAATTTTATCACACAATTTCTATAACATAATTATCGTTTTTTCATCAATAATGCACTTCTAATATTTGTTTTTAATTGATTTCAGCTTTTCAGAACCACAATCAACATCACCAGGCAAAAAAGTAACAACTACAGTATCATCACATCCAACGCTTGGACAGGTACCTAAACCTAGTTACCAAAACATGGAATATAAAAGACCTCTCATTGGCACAAACGAACCAGAAGATATAGAGATGGCTGCAAAACGAGTGACTGCATATAATGCATCACTAGAATACAAAGTAAGTAGTGTTGTATTTAAGGGTGCTGGCTTAGTATTGACTCTGCATTATTCTAATGCTAAATTAATACTAATGCTAAGCCAACATGTCTAGTTCTGCTCTATCTGAGTTTTAGCCAAGAAAGTAGATTTCTTATGGGTATGAGTGTGTCAGAAAAAGTTACGAAATGGAATAACTATTTTAGAAAGATCAAGAGAACAGTTAATTCTATCTCTAGTAAATGTTATTCTTGCAAAATCCGTTTTATGAAATACGATCTGAAAGAGTATTGAAGTTCTTGGGGTAGAAAGAAGTGATGGCTCTTTGCGCACTAACCCATTTTAATCGTGTGGGTGTGAGTAGGGGTGGGCGCAGGATGAATCTCGTATCCGTACTTACACCCGCATCCTACTTATGAAGGAATATTCATTTTCGAAATAAAATGTTTCTGAAAGAAATTTAATTTTTTTCATTATTATTGGAGAAAAGCTTACCAAATCGAACAAATTCAATGGTTAGTTACGAGAACAATCAACATTTTTCAAAGAATTTTAAATGAATAATTCGTTTTTAAATATTTAGCCTAAATCAGAGAATAAAAACCATATTAAACGATCTACTCGTCAACAAACGGGATTGTAAGTATTTGATTTATTTATTCGAAATATAACTATCATTTTAGATCTTTATTTCATCGGAAAGCAATATTAATTTTAATTATCATTGCCATTATTAGCGTAATAACTATCATTAGTATTACAATATGGGTTCTTTTCATTAAAAAGACTGGAACAGCAATTAATACAACTGCGGCTACAATTGATCTATCGACAACAGGAACAACAATGTTTACAGCGTCGATAACAAAAATCGCAGTGATTACAACATCGACAACCGAATCAACAATTAATACAACTACAACTACAATTAGTGCATCGACAACAGAAACAACAATGTTTACAACGTCGGCAACAGAAACAGCAATGCTTATAACGTCGACTAATTCTCATACAACAACAAAGAATGGTAAAGTTTTGTTATAAAAGAAAAAATAAGAATTGACATATTGCTTGGGTTCAAAAAAAAATAAGGTTTACACATAAATTCCAAATTTGTAGTTCACGAACGCATCCATATTTTACCTAATGATATTTTAAAGTATATAGTCGTCCAAAACAAATTAATAATTAAATACAGAGTAAATCTGTTACGGAATGGGAAGTGCTATTTCGAAAACAGAATAATAGTACTTAACATCAAGAAGTAATACTCCCAAGACACAACAAAAGTACTCAGTACCTGAAAGTATTATTTTCATAAGAGAACAGCTATGTTCTATTTTCAGGAATTTTGCGGTGTGGGTAAATTAGAAGAATCACTCACATCCACATCCTCGAAAGATTTCATTTCGTAAATCATCTCATTTTTCTTTTTTCATCATTTTAATGTTGACCTAATAAGAAAAACTAAAAGATAAAATTTAATTCTGCTTGAAATATTTTAAATCTTTATTTATTTGTTTTATTTTATACAAATTTTTCAATTTAGATTATTGTTTTCATTGATAAATTGTTCTAAAATATTAGTTTTTCTCTTAAATTTTTATTTAACAAAAAACAAATCAACAAAATCTTTTATCATTTTCAATTTTTCTTTTCCATTCAAAATGAATATTTTCCGATTTTTTTAATAATAAGTTATCTTTCAATGAAAATGCATTTTCTTCAAAATTTTGATTCTAAACAATACAACTTTAAAATACTTTTTTTCTTTTCAAAACAAAATATTTCTTCATTTCATTTTACTCGATTTTATCCAAAAAATAAATGTGGAAACTTCGGATTGTATCCGAGAGTTATGTGTACTGCAAAAAGTTTATATGGAAATCATAGGGAAATATCATTATTTTTGTAATAACTCGGGAATGCCTCGTACAATTAGGCTCGACTTCGAACTCGACCGAGCCCTTTATGAATATAACTGTGTAGAAAATTGCATCAATATCTGATTCTTCTTTCGCAAAGTATCGTGTAAACGACTGGCCGAACACACTGATCGGTTCTAGTAATGTACTCACTTTTTGAGTACACTAAAAAGAGGGCATCCGCAGGGAGTCAGGGGCAGTTCTTTAGTGCGCTCATGGATGAATCTTTTTAGACAGATTGATCAAAATCAATGTATCGTCAACTTCACTTTTCGAGTACATAAAAATAACGTACACTCTATGGAGAACAAACGAATATCACACAGATTACACTATTAAGATATACAACTTTTTCATGGTTTTTCACAAGTGGGATACTGAAGACATATCGAATGCAGCATATCTACCCCTTATTACTTTACATCATTTTATAGCTCTTGACGAGTTCTATCTACTCTTAAAAAATAATCAATTAATAATAGTTTAATAAATAAAGAATAATACTTCAATAAAAAACAAATAACAAAGAATTAATAGTAGATTCATACCTAATTAGTAACTAATGGTTAATTAAATTTAACTTCAGATTCAAGTTCTCCGTTCTAATCTGAGTTATTTTAGTTTTTGTGAAAAAACGTTAATTAAGCTTGCTTGATTAACTAATTAATTAATTAATTAAATCAACTACCAAATTCGGACTCTCCACATTCCAATACACCTTTTCCAATCTTAAAAAATTTCTTCATTAATTAACGACTAATTAGAACAGAGTTAATAATTAATTAATTAATTAATTAAAACAGACATCAGATTTGGATTCTACATGCCAAATTACCCTTTGTGCGACAAAATTAGCAAAAATACTAGAAATAAAAGTGAGTGCTGTGTCAAATGAATCACGTTCACTGGCCAGTTTGTTGAGATTCTATAAAGTATTCTCGACGTTAGAATATAATGTTGCACTTTTTTCTTAACATTTATATACCGTCTTGTAGCCCTTGAAATTTTCTCTCGAATGGTATATAATAGCTGAAGATTTATTTGCTTATAAAAAAAAGTTTTTTTTGTCAAAGTCAAAATACGTCAATATTCCAATACAAAAAAGCAGGAAATATCAGTATTTTTTCAATAACTCGGGAATGGCCCGGCCAATTAAGCTCATCTTCGAACTCGACCGAGATCTAGATGAGACTGAACTGTGTTGAAAATTTCATTACAATCTGACTCTCCTTTCGTGCGTTATCGTGTATACGGACGGACGGACGGCCGGACACACTGACCGATTCTAATAGTGTACTCACTTTTTGAGTACACAACAACAACAAAAGACTGTTCAGATTAAAACTCTTTTGAAAAGAATTTATCTTTACTTTCTAAATAAAAACTTCAAGTAATTTATGTTTTTTTGTCAACAAATTCTTTTCAGAATTGAGTAAAAAAATGAAATCAAATTTAATTTTTCATTAAACATGTGTATGAATATTTCATTCATAATTCAAAATTGACGAAAAAAAAATTAAAGTTTCATTCAAGATTAATCTTTTCTTTTTCTTCGATAAAAGACAAATTTTCTTCTTTTCAGCAAAAACGTTTTCTCGTTATTTTCTAGTATCAGGATTCAATAAATGGAAACAAAATGCCATTACTGTAGCTGGTGGAAATGGACAAGGACAACAAGTAAATCAACTCAATGGTCCAGAAGGAATCTTTATTGATAAAAACAAAAATATTTTCATTGCTGATTTTTATAATCATCGCATTGTTGAATGGAAATATAATGCAAAAGAAGGACAAATCATTGCAGGTGGAAATGGCAGAGGAGATCAAATAGATCAAATGAATTATACAACAGATGTGATTATTGATCAACAAAATCATTCGATCATCATTGCTGATCGTGGGAACAAACGAGTGATTCAATGGCTGAATCAAAATCAACAAATTCTCATTGAGAATATTTCTTGTTATGGCTTGGCAATGGATAAACATGGGTTTCTTTATGTTTCTGATCAAGGGAAGCATGAAGTGAGACGATGGAAAATGGGAGAATATATTGAAGGAATGGTAGTGGCAGGTGGAAATAAACAAGGTGATCAACTCAATCAACTTAGTTATCCTGATTTTATCTTTGTTGGTGAGGATCAATCTGTTTATGTATCAGATCGAAGCAATAATCGTGTGATGAAATGGAGAAAAGGTGCGAAAGAAGGAACAGTTGTGGCTGGAGGAAATGGTTTTGGAAGAAATCTCAATCAATTTTTTGAACCTGAAGGAATAGCTGTTGATCATTTAGGCCAAATCTATGTGGCAGATAGTGGCAATGATCGAGTAATGCGTTGGCGTGAAGGAAAAGAAGAGGGTGAAATTATTGTTGGTGGAAATAGAAGAGGAAATCAATTAAATCAACTGAATCTTCCCAAGGGTTTATCTTTTGATGATGAAGGAAATCTTTATGTTGTTGATTATGGAAATGATCGAATTGTAAAATTTGAAATAATTTTCTGAATGAAATTTTGACTTTGAAACAAAGAAAAGAACTTTTTTTAAAATAAAATATCAAATAAGTTTTGAAGGAAAAAAACGAAGAAAAATGTTTTTGATTGCTTTCTTTAAAATTTCAATCTATAATATAATGAATATTTTTATTTCGATAAGAATAAAAAAATAATTGCGAAAGAAAAATTAATAAGAGTTTTGTAAATGATACAAAATTCAAATGTGCTTTTTAATTTCAAAGATTTTTGATCAAATAAAGATTTTTCATCTGATTTTTTTGAAATTTCATGAAAAAGAAAAATAATATGAAAGTGTTTTTAATGAATAATAAAAAGAATTGAATTTCATAATGAAATTAATTCCAAATATTTTCAGATTAGTTTGACAATAATACATTGAACTATGGGGAAATCTCTTGTTTGAAAGTATAAAAAAATATTCTTTAAATAAATTATCGTAGAGATAAAAATTTTTGTACGAGTTTTTCCAATTATTGTTAAATTAAAATATTTCTATGAAAACTTCTATATTGATA